>CAAKHD010011900.1:18428-29252 GCA_901007705.1 Fistularia tabacaria
GCGGGGGCGCGGGCCCCCTTTTCCCCCCCCGGGCCCATCTCCCCCCCCCCCCCCCCCCCGGGGCCCTCCGGGGGGGGGACCCCCCCCCCCCCCCCCCCCCCCACACACACACACACACCAGGCTGCACGGCTGAAACCAACATGTCTTTGCCTCCAAACCCTTCAGTGTCTCCCCCTCGGCCTGTGGTCCTGGACTGCCACCACGTCAGTGTCCTGGATTACACAGTCATCAGTGAGATCAGGGATCTGCTGCGGCAGTTCAGTCTCAAGGAGGTTCACTTGGTCTTTGCCAGCCTGCAGGTACCATCATCCTCCTCCGGGATTATACTATACTTCAAAATAAAATCTTCATCTTGAATTGTGTTTCCTGTTCTGTGCCCCTTCCCTTCCCGTTGATGCCATTTGCCTGGGGCCTTCTCTCACTACCAGCTCCCCGTCCTGGAGGTTCTCCTCGCCGCTGACCTTCAGGACTTCAGGTATGCTGACAGCGTGGAAGCAGCACTGCAGGCGGACTCTGGAAGCCTCCCTGCAGGAGAGACAGGGGAGCTTTTTGACCAGTGAGGGAGGGCAGCTTGAACAACCGCCCCCCCCCAAAAAAAATTACATTAAAAAAAAAATAATAATAAAAAATATATATATGTATATATATATATATATGTGTATAGATATATACCGTATTTTCCGCACTATAAGGCGCATCATTATAAAGCGCACTTTCAATGAATGGCCTATTTTAATTTTTTTTCATATATAAGGCACATAGAATAGACACTACAGTAGAGGCTGGGGTTATGTTATGCATCCATTACATGGAGCTGCACGAAAGGGAATGTCAACAAAACAGTCAGATAGGTCAGTCAAACTTTATTAATGCATTAAAAACCAGCGTTCTGACAACTCCATTCACTCCCAAAATGAATAAAAAGCTGTTTTGTTATTTTCCCCGAGGTAAAGTCAGTGACGTAGTATTTTCGTAACACAGTTTATATTTTAACAACAGCAAGGTACAACATGTAGAGCAACATTTATATCACATAGTGGAGGGAAACTTTTCCTCTATTCAATAAACATGTAAAAAACAGTCTGATACTGTCGCGGTAAACCAAACGTTAGTGCAATCACAATATAGCAACACTCGAAATAGTGCAAAGCAATAACAATATATCAATAACTCAACGTTGTTCAAACGTTAATGTCCATATTCACAATCACAATATGACCAACCTTGTTCAGCTGTAAACACACAAAATAAACATGTAAAACTCACTTTATTAATTTATTCGTCATCCACGAATCCCTTGAATTCTTCTTCTTCAGTGTCCGATTTCAACAGTTGGGCGAATACGGCATCCAACATGCTCGGCTCCGTCTCGTCAAAGTCCTCATTAATCGAGTCAGTGTCGCTGCTGTTGTATAGCAGTTCAGTGACAATTCCTGCCCTCCTGAAAGCTCGGACTACAGTTGAGAATGATATATCAGCCCAGGCATTTACAATCCACTGGCAGATAGTGGCGATAGTGTCTCCCCGTCTTGGTGAACGTGTGTTCGCCTTCTATCATCCACTGTTCCCACACAGTTCGCAGTCTAGCTTTGAATGCCCTGTTGACACCAATATCTAGCGGCTGGAGTTCTTTTGTCAGTCCACCCAGAATGACGGCAAGAATTGAATTCGTGTGCTTCACTTATTTTTTGACACCATCGGTGATAATGGAGCGCATGGAGTCGTAGATCAATAGGGACGGAGCTGTGTGAAAAAAGCCACCCGGTCTCTTCACGTAAATTTCTCTCAACCACTCACTCATCTTTTCTTCATCCATCCATCCCTTCGAGTTAGTTTTGATGACGACGCCGGCTGGAAAGTTTTCTTTTGGCAAGGTCTTCCTCTCGAAAGTAACCACGGGTGGAAGTTTCTGGCCATTAGCCTGGCAAGCGAGAACTGCAGTGAAGGATGACTTCTCATTCCCTGTGGTGCAAACATTTACCATTCGTGCTCCCGTTTTAGCCACAGTGCGGTTCACAGGAATATCAAAAGTGAGTGGAACCTCGTCTATGTTGATGATGTGCTCTGGCCGGATCTTTTTTTCAGTAATCTTGTTTTTGCAATATGCCCGGAAAGTGGCCAGCTTTTCTTGGTAGTCTTTTGGCAGTTGCTGTGAAACAGTAGTTCGTGTGGGGATGGAGAGATTACGTCTTTTCATAAACCAAAAGCGCCAAGAAGGACCGCCTCTAAATTCATTGATGTTAAGTTTGCGTGCTAGCGCCGTTGCCTTCATTCGAGACGTGATTGTACTGACACTTCTACTTGCTGCTCTCTGTTCAACAACCCACTGTTCGAGTTTTTCCTCCAACTGTAGCCATCTCGCTTTGTTCCCTCGGAAACTCTGTTTAGTCTTCTTTACTTGGCGCGGGTCATCTTGTTGCTTCCTCCACTTCCGCACCATTGATTCGTTAATGTTAAATTCTGTCGCTGCTGCTCTATTCCCGTCTTCTACTGCGTGACTGATCGCCTTGAGTTTAAACTCTGCGTCGTAAGCGTGTCTCTTAATAGGAGCCATTTTGGGGTCTTCACACAAACACACAAATGGAAATGAAACGGCACGCTTCCCGCAGTCATGTATCCCAGCATGCACCACGCGCTTCTTCCTCTACGGGGGAAAATGAAGTCGGCGGCTGCTTACTGCAGTTGCAAGACCTGTTGTGGCTCAATGCTGGTCCATATATAAGGCGCACCGGATTATAACGCGCACTGTCGGCTTTTGAGAAAATTGAAGGTTTTTAGGTGCCCCTTATAGTGCGGAAAATATGGTATATATATGAGGTGAAAGACAAAGTTCAGGAAAGTGTAACTACCTCCAGTGTGCCTTGCGATGTCATGTGCCGCCGCTGTACTTCTGATTCTGCCGAATTTCTTGCCCGCCATCAGTGTGGAATCCAGCACGGACCATTGTGGATTTTTTTTATTCAGACACAGGGCGGATTGAAACCTCCAAGATAAAGAGAATACGCCTCTATTGTAGCCTCGATATCAAGAAAATAACTTTTATCATAGATTGGGTTCGACTGCAGCAGCGGTGATGAAGAGGCACAGTCTGAAAACTTTTTTACTCATAATCTTCTATTTAAAAATTTTTTTTTTTTTTTTTTTACGAAATAAAGGCGTCAAGAGTACCCATGCCCTTTTTGGGGAATCCTTTTGAAATCCCATGCCTGCCCACTCCAGGGGAGCATCAGCCATATGTGCCTCTCTCATGCACAGCATTTAACACACACACACATACATGAGAGCAAACTTCAGACCTGTATCGTCATATTATGGGGATCAATAAAGTATTATCTTATTTGTGATGATGTGACCTGCTAAACCATCTGCCTTCAGCGATAGCATCTTATTACCGCAAATACAATGGAGGTTTTGCAAAAATCTGAGACCGTAAAGGCTTAGGGCGTTGACTTGACTTGACATGAACTTTCAGCATCACCACGCTCGGATTAACCTGTGACTCGTGCTTCTCGCACGTAGACTGGAGAAAAAGCGTTTTTTATCTAGCTAAATGCACTTTGTGACCTTCCAAGTCAGTCATGACCAGAAAATATACTCTAATTCAAAAAGGCGCTGCGACTCTGCACATTGAGGTTTGGCTGCCTCTTAGAAATGCCAGGGTAAGTCGTGACTTACTAATAAAAATTGGATTTTTATTCTTTGTTTGTTTTTTTTCCATTCTATTTTCTTGATTGTTATTCAAAGGGGAATATATTTTCCTCAACCTCAGGTTCTGCTCAACCCCGACACTGTTCATGTGCTTTTAAGCAATTTTCAGTGTGTTGCTTGAAACATGAATATTGAACATTAAACATGCCTTTTTTTAAAAAAAAAAAAGGGAAACAATGAATAAAAAGTGCTTATTTTCCTTCTGTTGATCTGTGCTGGCGGCTTGAAATCCCGCCATGTCCAGATATCAAGTAACCCCAACTCAACTGCAAAAAAACTGCAATGCATGGTGGGTAGACTGCTGCAAGGCCACGAGGAATAATGCATTTACGGTCCGTAACAATGTTACCGCTGTCCGTAAATGGCGAAAAAGTTCGGCATACAAACTTTTCCTATATAGGATGAATTTGCGAAATCCTGTGATACAGCCTGTTGCGCCATGATTGTCCGCCTGGACCTCAGGGGGACGGTCTCAGATCGCAGCTGGTCTGCAAGCAGGCTGCCCGGTGAATAGACCTGGCCTGTATAACCTGCTGCCGACCTTGGGGTTTCAGCAAGCACAGACGCCATGGTTATTTCGTGCAGGTGGAACTATTTAAGCAAATGCATGCCAGGATCTCCCCGAGGGCCTTGGGGGGTTCGTATTTTCCTCAAGGATCCTAAGATGAAACCTCGAATACCATCGGGTGAAATTTACCAGTAGGTCCCCGATTACCACCCTGCCACCCTTCCTCCTGAGACACGACCTCTTGGTCAGAGGTGGCGTCCGAGTCCCCCTACTTGATTTCCGGTGAGCACGGGTCCCAGCTGGAACGCTGATATGGCACAGATTTTTGTTTTCTTATGAGAGTGCGGGGGCCGTTTTCAAAAATATATTCCTCCTACGAGGGAGGGTTACGAGGACAGGGTCATAGTTTGGGTTCTCATTATTATGATTGTTCTTGTTTTTATTTTTAACCGCTGACACGATAAAATCGCCAACCATTTGCATCTTTCGCCTGAATCTGCTCTGAAGCTGTAACACTCTCTTCAGGTGCCAACTGCCTGCCCAAACTTAGGTATTGTCCCTTACTACCTTGTTCGAGGGCACCCGGATGCTCGGAGACCTTGTTGGCCTCCAGCTGCTTCTCACGTTGCCGCACAAAAACACACGAACACAAACAAATACACTGCTCCCCTGTTAACAGGGGGTGATTTTATCCGACCGAATATTCTGCTTTTGAGCTCAGTATGAAACTGCAAACCCCTTTATTTGTGGTTAAGAAAAATGGACCAACACTTAAAGTTGGTGATTCATGATCACTCATCTGGAGTGCGCTGTCCCTGTTTCTGTGTGGTGTTTGATTTATTTTCTTTTGTTTCGTCATGACAACCAACATTTGAAGGGCTTTCATGAATGCATGTGGCCGATGCATTCAGGACTTACCAGCATCAAGAGATGCAAATATTGTATCAGAACATTCTTTTTTGTCCAAAGGTTGACCTCAAAATAGCAAGACTTTGGTTTTGACAGACAAATGGCAACACTTGTCTCAATGGGTGCATTGATTCTGATGAAAAATGACAAGGAGTGACATATATACAATAGCAATTACAAAAAACACAATAAATCAAATCTGTCGTTTACAGAGCACTTAAGCTCGCGTTTGTTTTCTGTATTTGCGTTCCTCATTTGCTCAGGAGAAATATGTTAACCCGATGAAGAGGTCTCTCTGGTTTCCAAAGGCGCTTTTGCGGCCCCAGAATGGCCAGCGATGGTCTATTTCCTGAGATGCGATTTGAAAGGCTTAGTTCACATCAGCTGGATGCATGGATGCTTCACCAGTGATGAAGATTGGGTTGCGAGGTCAAGGTTTTGTGTGTGTGTGCGTGTGTGTGTGTGTGTGTGTGTGTGTGTGTGTGTGTGTGTGTGTGTGTAGATGGTGCCTCGGCTCAGACGCAGAAGGAATATGCTCTCCTGTATAAGGCAGTCCACTCATCAGGTGATCGAAAGCTCGATCATATCACTTTCATTTACAAGGAAAACCAGCATTTACAGGAAACTAAACTCTCACACAGATATGGCATTGTGATACACCATGTACAAAGGAAATGTTTGTTTAAAATGTCCTGACAGAGTGACAGGAGTCTTGATAACACTGGCTGTTCTGGTCGGACGAGTCAGTGTAATTTTTTCAGCCACCTCTTCCTCAATTATGGGATCAATGGAATTAAAAGAAGAGGCCCCTCGGTATTTCACCTCAAGAGAGGTGGCCAATGAAAAATGTTTGACTTGTGCAGGAGCATAGGTTCATGCAGGTATGTGCTATTGTCTAGCAATTAGGAGACAACTCCTCCTGACTAAATTTAGAGACCTTTCCAGTTTTGAAAGGCATTTCTTTCGTTTCACAAGTTGCTCTTCCTATGTCACCTGAGTCAGGGATGTCAGCAAACTATTTTGACCAATGATTTCCGAAAGCACACCAGGTATAAGTACCTCGTACCTCGCCTTCTTTGGCAATCGAGGTCCCTCCCTTGCTGGCTTCTGGACACTTACTCTGCCTCTCCAGAAGGTGAAAGCCAAGACGAGAAAAAGACTTCACACACCATGGCGCCACAGTAAAGCATCTTAAGGTGCCGCTTCTCCTCTGTCATTCTCAGCGAGTTGGTTCCCAGGTTGCCGTCCACGATGAGGATACCCGGGTATTTCTTATTGTGCCTAACGTTGCAGATAATTACGGGAAGGATTTCAGGTATGATATTTTTCTGAAAGATCAAAAAAAAATTGTATTTTTGACTTTGCATTTCTGGGACTTGTATCACATGAAATGTCACTCCAGTTGAGTTTGTTGGCTCATACCAGCCATTTCCCCATGGATGTTCTCACGGCTTATACAGAACTTAAATGCAAAATCCCAATAAAGGTTCCTGTCATTCGTGGGTGATGAATGAGCTTATTGCTTCTGCCTGCAGGGAACTGTTTATTCCCAGCAAGGTCACAGAAGACTAGCGGCGGAGTGCATCCACTTTTCTTTTCGCAGGTTTGCGTGCCTTGTCACGCCGAAACTGCTGGTCAGCTGTCGTGACGAAGAGGCAATTTCTTCGCCAACAGGACGTATAATCGCGTCTGTAAGGATGGCTCATCAGCGATGGCCTCATATGTTAACACTGTGGTGGCACCCCTTGCTGAAGTCGGGGTTGTCAAGGACTGATTTGAACATCAAGGCAACATAGCACCTTGAGATTAAAAGAATTGTTTAATCTATAAATGTCATTAATTTGAATAGGTGAAATGTTCACGCAAACGAACTTCACATATCGGTAAAACACACAAAAAAAATTAAAATGGCTTTGCACAAATCCTGTGTAGTTTTGTTTACTCCATTGTGAACAGTGGGTAATGGGACAGAGCCTGTTGACCTTTCAACCCAAGAGTCCACAGGCCAGATAATGAATTAATCTTCCTCAGGACAAGAAGGAGCAGTCCGCCTGGCTGGTGCAGAAAACAGTATCTGCTCTGGTAGAGTTGAGATCTTCTACCGTGGACAGTGGGGGACAGTGTGTGATGATCACTGGGACCTGAATGATGCCCAGGTGGTGTGTCGACAGCTGGGCTGCGGCAGCGCCCTCTCGGCGCCGGAAATGGCCCGGTTCGGACAGGGAAGTGGTTTTATTTGGCTGGATGATGTCGACTGCTCGGGCAGCGAGTTGGCGCTCGGTGAGTGCAGACACCTACCAGTCGGATCCCACAACTGTGGCCACCACGAGGATGCCAGCGTGATTTGTGAAGGTAACTACACTTTTGAAAAGCTGAATTATTTGATGACTGTGTAAACAGCCAGTCTCTGTCTTTACCTATTGTATTGTATGTTATTGTATTTTGTATGGTCACCACCCGATTCAAAAAAACAAAAAAACAACTACAAAGCAATTTCTTCCCTCTGATTCTCTGATCAACAACATTATGCTGCGTATTGGGTTTTTTACAGAGGCTGCAGCAGTGAGGCTGGTCAACTCTGACAGCCCCTGCTCTGGCAGAGTGGAGATCTTCTACCGTGGACAGTGGGGGACAGTGTGTGATGATCACTGGGACCTCAATGATGCCCAGGTGGTGTGTCGGCAGCTGGGCTGTGGCAATGCCCTCTCAGCACCGCAAAGGGCCCGGTTCGGAAGGGGAAGCGGCTCTATTTGGTTGGATGATGTCCACTGCTCGGGCAGCGAGTCAGCGCTCAGTGAGTGCAGACACCCAGCTGTCGGATCCCACAACTGTGGTCACAGTGAGGACGCAAGCGTGGTTTGCCAAGGTAACTACAATCAGTATTTACTGGAAGTACATTTGCAATTTTCTTCCCCATCTGCAAATATCATGGTCCATGGAGATTCCTGTCTAACTTCATCTGTCAACCTGTCCATCACCACTGCAAACAAGAAGGGGCTCAGAGCTGATCCCTGATGTAGTCTCACCTCCACCTGAACTTCTCTGTCACACCTTACCCCTGTCTCACAACTCGCATACATGTCCTGCACCAGTCAAGCATACTATTCTGTCACTCCAGACCAGAGATCTGCGGTCAGGGGAGGCGCCGCCCAAGTGATGCGCTTGCGTTTGCACTTACGCTTGTGTTGAGCTTGCGTTCGCACCCCTGCCTCTCCTGACTGCAAGTCCCTGCTCCAGACTTCCTCATACAATACCACAGTTCCCCTCTCGGCACTCGATGTTGTACTATTTCTTGATCTACAAAGGCACAATGCAGCTCCCTCTGGCCTTCTCTGTACTTTCCGAGAAGCATTCTTAAAGCAAATACTGCATCTGTCGCACTCTATCTAGGCATGAAACCATACTGTTGCTCTCAAATATTGACTCAGCCTAGTTTCCACGACTCTTTCCCATAACTTCATTGTATGTCTCATCAACTTTACTCCTCTACAGTTGCCACAAATCTGCACACCTCCCTTACTCTTAAAAATGGCAACCATCACACTTCTTCTCCATTCCTCAGGCATCTTCTCATCTCTAAGATCCTGCTGTGTCTCCTAGAAATTTATACCATACCTCCACAGGTACATCTTCAGCACCAACTGGCTATCCACTCTTCATCCTCTTCAATGCCCTCCTCACTTCACTTTTCCTAATCTCTGCTGCCTTGTGGTCCAGAATAGTCACCTCTTCTACCTCTTCTACCTCTTCTTTTCTCTCTCTTTCCTTTTCCTGATTCACCAACCCTTCAAAGTACTCTTTCCATCTTCCCATCACTCTTCCAGTATCTGTCAATCCCTCTCTATCCCTCTATATCCTTAATCACCCGGACCTGCTGTAGATCCTTTGCATCTCAATCTCTCTGTTTCGCCAACCTCTTTAAGTAATTCTCTCCCTCCTCACTTTCCAACCCAGCATACAAGTCATCATGGGCCCTTTATTTGGCCTTGGCCAACTCTACCTTCACCTTGCTATGCATCTCCCTGTACTCCTTCATCACCTCTATTGCCTGCAACAATATGTCCACTGAAGTCCACACACAATTACCACTCTCTCACCTCTCAGGATATTCTGCATCACTTCATCTCACTTACTCCAGAATTTTCCCTTCTTCTCTAACTCACATCCCACCTGATTTGAGCTAACAAAATTTAGCATCCCACCTTCAATTTCCAGCTTCAGATTCATAAGTCATTCTGACACTCTTTGCACATCCAGAACAACCCCAGCAAACTCCTCCTCCGAGATAACTCCTTCTCCATTTCTCTTCTTGTCAAGACCATGATAGTAAAACTTCAAACTTGCTGCCCTTAAGCTTCTAGCCTTGCTACCTTTTCACCTGGTTTCCTGGCAAGGCAGTATACCCACCATTCTTCTCTGAATCATGTCAACCAACCCTGACTATTCTTGTCATTGTCCGGATATTCAATCCGAGAGTAGGGACTACTCTCGGTCCCAGACTCTTGCCTTTACTCTTCTCTCTCTCTCTACAACTCAAGTGAGCACTTCAGGAGAAGAAGGGGCAGCCCGCCTGGCTGGTGAAGGAAGCAGCGGCTGCTCTGGCAGAGTGGAGATCTTCTACCATGGACAGTGGGGGACAGTGTGTGACGATTACTGGGACCTGAATGATGCCCAGGTGGTGTGTCGACAGCTGGGCTGTGGCAATGCCCTCTCAGCACCACAGGGTGCCCGGTTCGGACTGGGCAGTGGGTCTATTTGGTTGGATGATGTCCAGTGCTCAGGCAGCGAGTGGGGGCTCAGCGAGTGCAGACACCTACCAGTCGGATCCCACAACTGTGGTCACAGTGAGGACGCTGGCGTAGTTTGCCAAGGTAACTGCAATACCGTAGTTAGGTGAACGTGCATCTTTATTTGCCATTCTTGAGTAATACAAATGTCCTCCTCAAAAAACTGAAAGACATACTCTTGATTAAGATTTTTTTTTTAAGAAAAACGAGAATAAAATTTATAATGTGTGATCAGTTCAACTAGGGCTCAACACCACAACAGCTCCAACACGTCCAGCAACTACCACATCTACAACACCAGTGAGCACCTCAGGAGAAGAAGGGGTGGTCCGCCTGGCCGGTGCAGGAAACAGCAACTGCTCTGGCAGAGTGGAGATCTTCTACCGTGGACAGTGGGGGACAGTGTGTGACGATTACTGGGACCTGAATGATGCCCAGGTGGTGTGTCGACAGCTGGGCTGCGGCCGTGCCCTCTCAGCGCAGCAGACTGCCCGGTTCGGACAGGGAAGGGGGCCTATTTGGTTGGATGATGTCCAGTGCTCAGGCAGCGAGTGGGGGCTCAGAGAGTGCAGACACCTACCGGTCGGATCCCACAACTGTGGTCACAGTGAGGACGCTGGCGTCGTTTGCCAAGGTAACTGCAATACCTTAGTTGGGTGCACTTGCACTTTTATTCCCCATACTTGGGAAAGTAATGGCCTCCTTCATAAACTGAAGGACATATTCTTAGTTTAAAGAAAATGATGATACTGCAGTTAATACTGTTACGGATGTCCGACAAGGCATTTGCAAAAAAAACTATGAGAACATTCTGATTTTCTGATCAGTCCAACCAGACTTCAGCAGCCCAACACCTCCAACCACAACCACTACCCCATCTATAACACCAGTGAGCACCCCAGGAGAAGAAG
>CAAKHD010011901.1:0-57069 GCA_901007705.1 Fistularia tabacaria
TATTGTTTTCAGAGAGGAGATGAGAAAGGCTCTTGGTGGTCAAGGAGAGCTACCAGATGACTGGACAACTACAGCCAATGTGATCAGGGAGACAGGTAGGAGAGTACTCGGTGTGTCGTCTGGAAGGAAAGTAGATAAGGAGACCTGGTGGTGGACTGAGAAAATGCAAGAATGTATTCAGGGAAAACGGTTAGCAAAGAAGAAGTGGGACAATGAGGGGAAGAGAACAGACAGGAGTACAGGAAGATGCATTATGAGGTAAAGATAGAGGTAGCAAAGGCAAAACAAAGGGCATACAATGACTTATATGCTCGGTTGGACAGAAAGGAGGGAGAGAATGATTTATACAGGTCAGCAAAACAGAGAGATAGAGATTGAAAGGATGTCCGGGTCCAGCAGGTCCGGGTGATTAAGGATAGAGAGGGAAATGTATTGAAATATGCTGGAAGAGTGATTGGGAGATGGAAAGAGTACTTTGAAGAGTTGATGAATGAGGAAAATGAAAAAGAGGGAAGGGAAGAAGAGGTGACTATTGTAGACCAGAGTAGCAGAGATTAGTAAATGTGAAGTGAGGAGGGCATTGAAGAGGATGAAGAATGGAAAGGCAGTTGGCCCAGATGATATACCTGTGGAGGTATGAAAATGTCTAGGAGAGGCAGCGGTAGAGTTTCTGGCTAGATTATTCAACAGGATCTTAGAGAAAGAAAAGATCCCTGAAGAGTGGAGAAGAAGTGTGATGGTGCCCATTTTTAAGAATAAGGGGGACGTGCAGAATTGCAGTAACTATAGAGCGATAAAGTTGATGAGCCATACAATGAAGTTATGGGAGAGAGTAGTGGAAACTAGACTGAGAGCAGAAGTCAGTATTTGTGAGCAGCAGTATGGCTTCATGTCTGGAAAGAGTACCACAGATGCAGTAGCGAAGGTCAGAGGGAGCTGCATTGTGCTTTGTAGACCTAGAAAAAGCATACGATAGGGTGCCGAGAGAAGAACTCTGGTATTGTATGATGAAGTCTGGAGTAACAGAGAAGTATGTTAGACTGGTCAAGGACATGAATGTGGTTGTGAGACAGTGGTGAAGTGTGCTGTAGGTGAAACAGAGAAGTTCAAGGTGGGGTTGGGACTTCATTGGGGATCAGCTTTGAGCCCCGTCTTGTTTGCAGTGGTGATGGACAGGCTGACAAATGAGGTTAGACAGGAATCTCCATGGACCATGATGTTTGCAGATGATATTGTAATCTGTAGTGAGAGCAGGGAACAGGTTGAGGAAAATCTTGAGAGGTGGAGGTTTGCTCTAGAAAGGAGAGGAATGAAGGTTAGTCGCAGCAAGACAGAATATATGTGTGTGAATGAGAGGAACCCGCTGGAATGGTGAGGCTACATTGAGTGGAGATCAAGAAGTTGGAGGATTTCAGGTACTTAGGGTCAAAGGTCCAGAGCAACGGAGAGTGTGGAAAAGAGGTTAAGAAATGTGTTCAAGCAGGTAGGAATGGATGGAGAAAAGTCTCAGGGGTTCTTTGTGATAGAAGAATTTCATCTAGAATGAAAGGAAAGGTTGACAAAACAGTGGTGAGACCAGCGATGCTGTATGGTTTGGAGACAGTGGCAATGAACAAAAGACAGGAGGCAGAGCTGGAGGTAGCAGAAATGAAGATGTTGAGGTTCTCTTTAGGAGTGACGAGGATGGATAGGATCAGATATGAGTCCATCAGGGGGACAGGTCATGTTAGATGTTTTGGAGAGAAGGTCAGAGAAGCCAGACTGAGATGGTTCAGCTATGTACAGAGCAGGGATAGGGACTATATTGGTAGACGGATGCTGGAATGGGAGATGCCAGGCAGGAGGTCTAGAGGAAGACCGAAGAGAATATTTATGGACGTGGTGAGAGAAGATATGAAGGTAGTTGATGTGAGAGATGAGGATACAGAGAATAAGGTTAGATGGAGGAGGTTGATTCGCCGTGGCGACCCCTGAAAGGGAAAAGCCGAAAGGAAAAGAAGACGAGATTCATTAATTCACTGATCAACCACTTATCCTGCACTCAGTCAGTTCATTGGAGAACTAGAATATCCCAGATATGGTAAAGGCAGAGTGAATGGCTGCTTTTTCCTTTATGTGACGCTGTAATGGACAGGTGACCAGTCCAGGGTGAACTAATGACAGCTGCGATACGCTCCAGCCCCCAGCAAACCCTGAGTGCAGGATGAGCAGAGAAGATGATGAGTGAATGACATAAAAATGGGTATGAATGTATGTATGAATTATTTTTAAATGTAATGGTTTAAGGGACAAGAAAACCAGGAAATGTAACTTTTCTTGAAGACGATGAGTTATTTAAGAGAGCATGACTCATTACATCTCTAGTCATTCAGTGGAAGGGGAAAAATCTTGGGAAATAGATCATCTCCTGTCTCTGACAATAAGAGGCAGTCTTCAGTCTGAATGCAGCCAACTGAACCATTGCATAATTGCAACTAGGTGCTGTTATTCCACGACAGGTGATTAAAGGCTTTGATGAATACAAAAAGTTTAAAAAAGGGCATAATTGCTCTATCACAAGTTAGTTTTCAAGATTAAATATAACTTTCATGTACAAAGCACGGTGGTGCAGGGATTAGCGCTTTTGGTCTCACAGCCAGAAGGAACCTGGTTTGATTCCATCAAGGGCACCTTTTTGTGCAGAGTTTGCATCTTCTCTCCGGTTTCCTCTCACGGCCCAAAAAAACATGCAGCAGGTTAATTGGAAAAACAAAATGGAAAAATTGCCCCGTATAAGTAGGTGAATGAATGGTTGTCTGTTTGTATATGTGGCCCTGCGATTGACTGGCGACCGGTCCAGGGTGTACCCCGCCTCTCGCCCGATGACAGCTGGGATAGGCTTCTGCATCCCTGGCGACCCTGAGTGCAGGATAAGCAGCAGACGATGGATGGATGGATGTACAAAGTAATGTAAGCTGTCATAAAAAACACATGAGCAGTACCTAACTGGACGACATTTTAAGGACAACAAACACAAAATGATGACCAGCTATGTACCAATCAAACAATAGCGGTGACCTCAAAAGAGTAAAGGTTAAGAAGAGAGAAAAAAATATACACATACACACACACACATATAGCAGTATGAAGTGAGGGATGGAAATGTAATTAAATGAACAATTGTTCGGACTTCTCTAGAAGTGATACATTGATTTATATCCTGCTATGTCTACATTCAAGAACTTAGTCAAGAACTACATTCAAGAAATTTTATTTCAACATGAGCATGGAATAGATCTGGTTGTCAGGGATTTGATAATAGGTTTATTGTGACCTTGCTAACACAAAAAATAAATAAATACACCTATACATAAATACATCCATCCATCCATCCATCCATCCATCCATCCATACATCCATCCATACATACATACATACATACATACATACATACATAAATCCATCCATCCATCCATCCATCCATACATACATACATACATACATACACACATACATATATACATGCAGGCGTGCCTTGCTTAAATGAGGACAACTTTTAGGTTGTGAATTCTGGTCAAATAATATTTATTCCATTAACATCTAACACTTAAGTGGTTAAATTTCGTCCGTCTGAAATCACAATGTTCTGCAAAAACCCATTCAGCGTCTGTGAAAATATTGAGCAAAACAAGCATTGATAGAGATCAATAGGTGTCCAGAGAAGTATACAAGTGCAATGTGCCTCTTCTCACTCCACCAGTTTTGTGTTGTTTCCTGTGGTGAATATGTGAACAACTCCCTTTGCTTTTTTCTTGTCATTGTGTATCATGGCCAAAAATGAAATTAGAACGTGTGGGCACACCACCATGACACCATCTAAGTTCTGTTGGTGGTAGGTTTAATGAATTGTATCGATTTAGATGCACAGGGGCTTAATAACAACAAAGGTGTCACCAGTTCTTAACCTACTTTTCCTCAGATTATTCAAGGAATCATGCCCTAGCCTTACCTTTCTTTTTTTCATTTTGTGGATTGCTAAAGTAGCAGACATACACTCAGAGTTATACAACCACATAAGGCAAAGAAGGCTGAACAAAAGTAATACATATTATGTCTCTCTCCTTCATCCTATTCAGGACTACGGACAGAGCCTCATGGCCATATCTTCCAAACAAATATGTCTTTGAAATAACAGTGTTCGTGCTTGTTTTCAACCCCAGTTTCAATGCTGCTTGTATGTTCGGAAAACAGACCAGACCTCTTTCCAGCCTTAAGTACGATATAGTGAAAAAGGAAACAGTGATCTATATTACATAACAACTCGAAAAATTAAACTCCAACTGAGAGGACAGACAGAAAATTAATCTTTGTGTCCGTATTAAGTGTAATAAAAAATGCATCAATATAATAGTATGCTCTGTAGATGGCTTTTCCTAAATTAAAACAGCATTTGTGAGGAAAATTGGAAAAATCTTTGATACTTATAGACTTTAAACTTGAATGTTTAAAAATAACAATTGCATAGACATCAAACGGGATTTGAACAGTATTGTTTCCACATGATTGATTTTAGCACCTTTGATTGAAAATTCCATTGTTTTATTTGAATAAATTTCAATGAAGTGTGGATGTTAAGAGTCAACAACCCAGAATGAACGAGGAAAAATGGGAAAAAAGAGACTGCACTTGAAAAAAGTTCCTTCTTTCTCACTTCTTTTTGATAAATATAAAAATTTAACTAATGGTGTTTATTTTTTTGATGGTTGGTCTCTATTTTGATTTGTAAATGTGTAATGTGTAAATTTTGGAGAATGCTCATGCTACTGCAGATTTCAAGTAATACATTTGAGAGGAGTATTCACTTCAAAGCTCATTTGTATGGCATAAGGATCCTCAGTCACAGAACCTCTTAAAAGTAAGTCACTGACAATGTTGGCATCGAAAAATAGGTGCTCATTCATATGCATACTGCCCTTGCATCACTGCAAACACAGTTATTTAGTAAATAAGGATTCTGTCCATGCAAATACAGTTTTCATATTTAGACTAATGTGTTTTTGAACAAGATAAAAGAGGAAATACAGTAACTCTAAGGTTAATGGATACTTCTATGAGTCATAAGCTACAAAGTCCTGCTTATTAAGTAGATCTATGAATTTCAGTGTCCACCTTACAGTGCAACATTACAAATCATCAACAAATTAAAAAAAAAAAAAAAAGCTGCTACATACATGATTATTTGACATTGCATTGACTATTATCATGACCCCGCATTGTTGCCTTAAAGGTAAAGCCAGCTCCACTACTAACATATAACCATCATGCGGTCCTATCCAACGTGCATATATATTGGAGTCTATATTTGAAAATCTACTTATCAGTCAACAGAGAATGTATCTCTTAAGCAGATTTGTAAATTGATAAATACTTTTGTTGGAAAGAAGATGTTTCAATTGTACATTTTATCCTTTAAATGTTCTAATTTCTTTCTTTACTCTTCTATATGTACTTAAGCACTGTGCAATTTATTAATGATAACAATAATATATATCTCCTGTGTCTGAAGATCTGAAAAAAACAATAATATCCTTAATAAATTTTCTTTTCCTTTCCTTTCCTTTTAGTATAGCAATCCAATTTGCATAAGATGAATTAACAGTGAATTATAAACCCTATACATCTTATGTATATGTATGTATGTACGTGTGTGTGTGTGTGTGTGTTTGTGTGTGTGTGTATATATATATATATAATTTGTGTGTGTGTGTGTGTGTGTGTGTGTGTGTGTGTGTGTGTGTGTGTGTGTGTGTGTGTGTGTGTGTGTGTGTGTGTGTGTGTGTGTGTATAGAAATTACTATTCAGGGACTGTTCAGGGATAGCTGTAAAAGAATTATGTGTTCCCTCTCATTTGTGTAGCATGTTAAATGTAGAGATTTTCTGAGTGCTTCAGATAAATTTGTAAAGATTGCAAAGAAAGATTAAGTCAGTGCTCAGGACCAAGGACAGAGCTTGAACAGTAAACCTGTGGGAAATCCTTTGTTCGAAGGATCAATTGCTTTCAAATTGCAGGTTTTGATCTAGCATTCGGCAGAGTCTATGTGCAGTTGTGTATTACATCGTATCAAGTGGGGTAAGAGTACATATTCATTTGCATTTCAATTTTCCCTTCATTGACAGTGTTCAAACCATTCAGAGGGTCTTAACCAATACATTAATTAGAGTTAATGGAATCAGGGTATTGTATTCATTCAGAGTAAGATTTCAGATGGACAAAATACATTTTTCCGTTTAGCTTACCATTGGAGCAACCCTTGAAACGGGCACCTCTAACTGGTGCCCTCTGCAAGTCGGCCTTGACACGTGCCTTCAGGCCCACATTCTCCTTCTGCAAGGTATTGATAGCATCGCTCACTGAATTCACTACTTTTGCCATGTTGATCTGGCTGTCAGACATCAGCTGCAAAACAAGAAAACATATTTATAGTTATGATTGGATATCATAATAAACGAAAAGGCATTCATCTATTTGTGAAAAAAGTGTGGTTATTGCTGAGAATGGAAAATTGTCAATAAACCGGTAAGGAAAATCTACAATACCATGAGATTCATAATGAGACTTTGGAAAAAACTTCAGAATCTGTTGTGAATAGGTTTGAGTAATTCAAATTCAAACCAAGTCCTGCCTGGGAGGTGTATTTTCCAAGGTAACCTAAATTCTACATAACTTTGTAGCTGAGACATAGGGTGAGAAAAGCAATGCTCTTGTTTCGTCCTGAAGGGACCTTTAGAAACACATAGATGCAAAAATGACTCTTTGGCAGTGAATCCGCATGGCAACATATCCCGTAATGCAGGCTGGCAATTGAAACACTAAAAGGCCCTTTGGGAATGCTGAAGATGAATGTGTGTGCTCGGACTACCACTCAGCCGCATAACCTCCCGGATCTGCAATGGTCACCTGCTTACCTGCAGCCATATGTGGTGTTCAACACGGAAAGGTCATTTTTGAGATATTGTCCTATATGGCCGACACCCAATGTGTAGCCAGGTGTTACTCCTCATCCCTGATGTGTACACACTACACACCAACACGTTTCAGCATTATTTCCTCCTTTCACACGTATGCAAGCATACACATCTTAAATTTCTTTTTCTTCCGCATAATTAGACAGAAGCTGGTCAACTAGAATTCCTGGCGCATGCCAGGACTGTCAGATGGACCAGCTAACTTGGTTGGCCACAAGGCCTCCCCTGTAACCCAAGTGATATACAAATTGTGGTAATGAAATGATCCTGCCAGGGCACAAGCCCTTGATATTTCATAATCTGATGTTGGTTGCATGCACCCAAAATCACAAATACAGAACTGCAGTTGTTCAAGGCTTGTGCATCCTGGCCAAGTGGATACACTCGTCAATCATTCATTCATGGAAAAAACAAACAAAAAAGCAAAAAAGGAAAATCATCATATATAATCAGCAGTTCAAATTTAACCCTTTTCAATATCTGAATACCAATTGCATGTTCATACTGTGACCAAAAAATGCAACCTGGCCAGCGAGAAATTAAGCTTGAGCAGCTATATTTAGACAGCAAAACTTGATTTGACGAAAATCCCAGTGGCCTCAATGACAGTGCAACACACCTACAAGGCACAACAAGCTGAAATGCTATCATAATACTTGGGTGCTGCAACTTTAACCCACAGAAAAAAAAAAAAAAACAACAACAATGCATGTATACATTGTAGCACACTCCTGAAAATATGAACGGAAACACAACATGCATACACAACTATCTGCAAAGAGGAAATTAGATTGTGCACAAGATCTGACTGGGCAATTCATCCTAGTTTATAAATACAGGGATAGTCAGGATAGTTTTAGTAGGGGCAAAAAAAAAAAATCACTGAAATATCATTAACTTATTTATGATAAGTACATTTCAGCGCATTGGAATTTTGAAACCCTTCTGCATCCCTTGTGCGATAAGGCTTAGAGTGGTTCCTTAATCTGTGCCACCCCCCCTCTGTTCTACCATCTTTGTCGTTTTCAACTGCCCATGTTCCTGCTCCACTCGATTATTCATGTTGTACAGCTATTGTGTGCTTCAGTAGTATGAACACAAGAGTTGTCTGTGCTCATCTAGCTGCCTCTTCAGCCATTTGGGTATTTATCATATCCCTCCAACTCAGGGGAAATCTAAAAGTAAGGTGAGGCCTCAGAGGTCAATAGGCCAAGCCTTTGGGGGATATCCCAGTGCTGTCAATAGCCACTGCAGGCCTGATTGTGCACATCTCCTGAGCTGGATACAGCTAGGATATTCATGTTCTAGAGGGCAGCATTTCTCGCTTGTATGTATAGTGCAGAGTCAAGGTTACTTTCAAATTTTACAGACATTTCTGAAAGGGATATATATGCGATTGAATCAAAGAGGAAAACATGTCTGTTTCCAACATCAGGACACACTGAGGTGATCATCTCACCCTCTTTATATAGTATAATATGTACTTTCCAGTTCTTTCTGGTGCTCAGTCTGACTGCATGTGGTTGTTGGTGCATACGTCTGTCTGTGGTTTGATGCTTGGGATATAAGTTTTGTAATTGATAATATTAAAGCACCTAATGTTGCAGGGGGGACAAAAATAATTTCATGGATGAGGTCCTTTCAGTAATTTAACCACATATTTAATACATATACATTCAGATGTGAATCACTGTCATGTTATTCTTGAAATTATTTGTCTGTTTTTCACAAGAATTTGCCACTTTATTAATTTTTCATTGGTGCTAATTTGATGAACACCATTTTCCTTATCAAATTTGTTGTCAGCCACTCAATAGTTTAAGGGATTTTGAGTAAACATTATCTCTACTCATTTGGAGAGGAACTAGGACCTTGTTCTGCCCAATCCACAGCAGCAGATGTCTGGCACAGACATTGTTTCCATGGTTTCAGGTTTCAGTTGAATGATTCAATATATTTTTTGAAGCAGCCAAGATGATTTAGTCAACAGAAATATAAAGGAAAAGTAAATAAATAGATGAAGGGATAGATAAATAAAAATATGAATTGAAAACAAATTAAAAAACAAACAATAATGAGCAAGCTATGCCTCACACTTTAAATATCTCTTTAAAAGCAGGGAATGACCTAAAAATTGAAAGTTTCTTTTCTTTTTTTTCTTTTCTTTTTTTACTTAAGTCCCAAAATGTAAAATTCTTATTATCCATTTTAACATACAGATAAAGTTATTGCTCGAAACTTTTTATTGTACAGCCTGTTTTTGTTTACTCTTTAATCATAAATCTAATATTACTTGTTAAGCTATATGCTGGGAATCTAAATCTTGGTTTGACAGGAGTTTGAGCATTTATCATAGACATGGCGAATGCCAAGCCTGATCAGGGAAGTAAATCCTGCACCCTTGTGTAATGGAAATCAATCCCTCTTTGATTTATAGTTACTAGTTTATGTATTCATGAACCTGTTATCAACAGAGTGCCCCAAGGCTAAGAGTTAAATCCACTCTTTTTTTATTATGTTAGGCCTTATTAGCCATATCTCTACTCTTATGATTTCACATTCTCTTCTCACTGTTTCTCATCATTGGGCACCTGCGATATAGAACTACATGATTGTTAGTCTCCACCTCCTCCCCAAGACCCTCTGGTTAAACATGTCCCTGGTTTCCCATTTCTTTGACGCCAAGAATCTACAATGTAATACATGTTTGGAAACTCCACCTTTCACTGAAGAAAACTTAGTGGCCCAACTCAAGTTTTGCCAAATTTCTATCCACATACAATAAAATATGTACATATATGGATATGGGTTAAAAAAAAAGAATAAGGGGGAAAACCTAATTAACTTCCAATGTTAAATGGGGTAGGTTTTAATCCTCAGATTAAACACTGAAGGTTTTTAAATCCTAAAGGCAATGTCGTAAAAGCCGATATTGCGTGATTCTGAGATATTGTACGCATAAAGCTGGGGGGGGAGTGTTCCTATCAATTTAACTTTTTTTCACCTTGATGATTAAATTATCATTAGTTCTTCTGTTAAACAATGTCTTAGAGCCAAACAGCAAACATTCTTTTCGCTCATATGATAATATCTAGTCCCTTGAGCCCATACAAATCCATTAAATTCAAGTTTGCCTGGCCAAGAGTTCCAGCTTAAGGATGATCCATTTTAAGGGGCTCGAAGCGAAGGTAACACGGTTAAATCATCACATACGCAATGACAACTGAATTGAAATGTGTTTTTCTCACTTTAGCACTGAGTAGGATTAAAAATAAATACTACATTTGATAGAAAACTTTTTTTTTTTTTCTGGTTTGTTTTTGTTTTGTTTTAGTAAGATGATGCCTTGCATCCCTTGTAAATTTCGGTATCATAACTATTTATAATTATTATTACTATGATTATCATTATTGTTGTTTTTGTTTTTGTGTAATTCCAAACTCAGATTCTTTATATTATCCTAATGGGGAATTCCCAGGTCATTCCAGGTTTATGGCCATCGCATGTGGCATAGCATGTTTCACATCAGTACTACATCGCATTCTATGGTGATAGTTGGTTGCAGAGAATCAATGATGATCCCAAAAGAATAATAGTTGCAGTTTGTATATATCAATATATTTATTAAATTGAATATATATATACAATATATATACACTTTCACCATGCTTGATTACGCAGAACAGTGAGTCTTGTAGAGTGAACTAGTAGCAAGTCCCCTTTGAAACAGGCTCAAAGTTAAAAAAAAGAAAAAAAAAAGGTTTAAAAGGCTATGAGGGGGAAAGGCTTGTGACAAGGTGACAAGGATAAAACAAGACAATATGTTTTCCAGTTTTTCAGAATTGGTATGGGTTTTTGTAGTGATATCCTTGAATATTCTAGATCAATACAATACATCTCATCTGACAGTTTTTTGTTTTTATTGTTATGTTTTTTTTTTTTTTCTCAAAAATGGATGTCTGGCCAGACTATGCTCCTTTTTTTCTACTACCCCAATATAACAGGTCAAAAAAACGATTGGTCAGTTCAATCTACAACCTGTGGGTGGCTTTTACCTTTTGGCAAAACATTCTTTTCTAGGTACCTGAATGCATGAACTATCATTCATCTCAGCTTAAAATCTGTCACAGACATTTAAATGCTTTAAAGATAAGAGAATACATGCATGCAGGACACCAAAGCCCTGCACTAAATTTTACGATTTTGGCATTGCAGATGGTTGGTTTGCCTATAAGCAAAGTTAAATTGCTCTTAGGAGTTATGACTTGGATTATTCAAATACATCTATTACTTCGACAGAAAATGTTTGCACTTGCAATAGTTCGTGTTAGATGTCAATGAAAGCACTAGACTGCAATTAGAAAATCCCTTTTTATTCAAAGCCTCCCATCATGGGACTTCAGAGTGCAATAACTTTATGACTTCATTTTGTAGATTATGTGTTTTCATATGTGCTTCTGCTTATATCAGATTGGATGATAATTGATTATTTTAGTTACTGTAAAGACACAATTCTGTCACTATCAGCTAGTATCAAAGAAAACAACACACATATTGTTAAGACATATAACCATAACAAATGTTTGTCAGATCTTTCTCTGATGGGCTGATGGGAGAAAGAGAGAGAGGGAGAAAGAGAGAGAGAGAGAGAGAGAGAGAGAGAGAGAGAGAGGGAGGGAGGGATATATATTTGCATTTTCTACATTTCAATCAAACTGAAAGGGCTTCATTCTCAGGAAAAAAAGGTTAACTATGAGTTCAGTTCAGAACTCTGTTCTTGTAAGATTCAATTTTGCTTTCAGGTTTCTTTTCAGCAAACGATAGAAATAATTTTACATGACATATTTACTTTCTGCTATAACCTCGATAGGATGTGTAGTTATTAACAGTGGACAAGACTTCCATGCCGTACTTAATCATAGTATTAAGTTCCACTAACACTGACTTTGCCAACAGACGTACTTGTATTTTACAGTTAAATACAATGACTTGATTTTTATCTGTGGTGTTTATCTTATTATTGCTTGTTTGCTTGCTTGCTTGCTTGCTTGCTTGCTTGCTTGCTTGCTTGCTTGCTTGCTTGCTTGCTTGGCTGGCTGGCTGGCTGTTTGGTTGGTTGTTTGTTTATTTTCTTTCAAGTCCATTATTTTGTAGGAAAGAGGGTCCTGGATCAAACATCCTATTATCAACAGTTCTCTACTCAGCGAAAGAATTTGGTCTGGGGGTTCTCCTTTTTTCTTATACGTGAATATTTCACTTACACAACTCTCGAGAAAGACTACTCATGTCTGCTAGACAGTTTATGAAGATATTTTGTGTATTTTAAATACTTTATTTACTGTTAGGGCGTAGCCACTTGTGAGCGTATTGAGTACATAATTGAGTGCAGAATTCTGGACACCAACACTGATTAATACATTAATGAAATCACATACAGTTAATTAATCTGCATGGATTTTGGTTGCTCAGGTAAGGAAGCAAATAAAAAGCGCTACCACTACCAATGACAGCCTACAGATTTAGGACTCGGGATAAACTATATATTAGTCTAGTGTGACATTTTTAATGTCTCCTTAAAAGATCAAATGGTGTACATATAATTTTATCTTGAAGCAAGAAGCCAGTCTGGGGGATATTTTTGAGAATGAAGGTGAATTGTCTGTAAGCAATCAGCTCCTTTTACTCATCATCAGTCGGGGTTCAGTCTTTTTGACAAGTGAAACTGCTCTTTATGTTGTTGCAGTGCACAAAGATCTATTACCACTACTGACATAGTCAGCTGTGTGTCATTGTATAAATCAAAATTCTAGCCACAGGTGGCTCATAGATCACACAGTCACACTGGAGTGCCAAGCAGAAACAGCGGATGTGCAAACCACATGCCTTCCTCCTATAAGGAAATCAATCATCTGGATTGTCGAGGCTGACAGCACCACCTCCACTTAGCCTCAGTGCCCATTACACGTTGCCACCTACACTACATTAACTGAAGTAAAGGGCCTGGCCCTCAATCTGTGTTGATTCTGCTGACGCAGCCCACATAGTTAAAGCAAAAATCAACCGTATGAATGTTTTGAATGATTTCCAAATAATTATGAGATCCAAATTTGCTGTACACATTTAAGGAAAAGTATTGGAAAAATAAACTGATGTCTAGAGTGTGTGGTAGAAGAAGGTGCACTTATGTTTGAATTTAGAGTGGATTATATCTCATACACCAAGATACATGTGATTTTATCCCACAAATGATGGACAATCATGATGGACAATTTTCAATGATTTCAGCTTCAAGCGTAAGAACAAGTAGCTTCACATCTACTTTAATCATGTTATTTCTAGACTTTTACAGTGTAAGGGGAAATTTACATAATTAGCACTCAATTAGTTTATGTCAGTGCTCTTCCTGCGACCAAGTAGAGAACGGATCTGAAGAAAACACGATTCGGTTTTCAACAGAAAACTAACACGTCTAATGATTCGTCACACATCACGATGTGCTTTTACAATCAATACATATTGATAGGTGTTTCTCAATCCAGTCCCAGGGCATCTCCTTATAGTATTTAAACTCATGGCTACAGGAGTCAGTTTTTATCACTGGATTCAGTTACTCTGGTTTTTAGCTCAATAAATCATTAGTGAATTCAATCCCGAAAGAGAAACACAATTACAGATGTCTATATTTCTAAAGGCAAAGTCTCTTCGTCATTCCTTTTATCTACCACCACTCAGTCTGACTTGTTCTTTTCATTGACAGCATCTGAGTCACTCATTTACCCTACTCACTACTGGATCAACATGCATTATTTGCACATACCTAGACAAAAGGCTATTGGAAAGAGTCCGTTTTTGTTATGCGTAAGTACATATAATGATCTGAGAACGACAGAAGTCTCTTGTTTTTTTTGTACTAGTTTCAAGAATGTTCATCGATTTCTTGATATTTGAAAACGGAAAGCATGCTCTGTTACCATATTATATTTACAAAACTAAGAACTTGTTGATGAAATACAATGGTCTGTCGTGTTATTTACACAAATTAATTATGTAACTTGCACTCGTCAACCAGTGTCTAGAGATCCTAAAGGAGATATTTTCTATTGATATACATACTGTATATCAAGTGGGTAAATGTTTAGGTGTTTGTGTGTCTGTGCACGTGATTGTAGTTATGTGTGTGTGCATACATCTCACCTGTATGAGGCGTCCCTGCTCGGTCTGCAGTGTATTTAGGTCTTGCCCAAGGCTACCCTGTCCCCTCCGTAGAGATTCATAGTCCATTTTCAGTTGCCCGGCGTGTGCCGAAAGCTTGGCCACTTCCTCAGCCAGGCTGACAAGAAGAGCTCGATCCTGACCTTTCACTGACTTCAGATCAGAGTCATGATCAGTTAGTGAGTGGAGAAGCGAGGTCTGAACACCCTCTAAGCGTAAAAAGTTACTGTTGTAGTCAGGACAGTTGGGGTCGATGAAGATGTTGATACGAGAGCCATCACCTCTCTCAACAGTGACCAGGGCATTAGCTTCATCCTGATTGGTGGAGATGTGGGGTAGGCCATCAGACATTGGTGGGGCCTGATAGTGGTTCATAAAAAGGATGGTCCCAGTTACAGTAACAGCAAGCAATACAGCCACGAAGAGCAGGATGGTACAAAGCAGGTAGCTGCAGCTCATCCTCTGTGAATAGGAAGAGCGGGGTATAAGGGAGAGAAAAAGAAAAGAAAGAAAAACAAGACAATTAAAATGACATGTACATGGGAAATCTTGAATTCAAAATGTTCCATGACCAGGGATTTACCTGCGAAAATGTAGTTGTGATCGATTTATATAATAAAGGAATGGTGGCAGTTCAAACAATATTTCCTGATAACTGATAAAAAAACTAAAATGAAATGAGAGAAAGAAAGAATGATTGAATGGAGGAATGAATGAATGCATTCTTAAACCAAGCAAAAAGGTTTTTAGGAATACATTTCCAAGCATCTAGAATGCCTTATTGGTTGTGGATGTGGAAATGGAGGAAGCCTGAGTTACTTTTGGTGAAAAAGACGATGAGGGAATGGAAGTTCCAACTTTATATTTCAAAGCAAGGATGAAAATAATAATACATTTAAACATTCAAACCATACAGGGAGGGTAAAACAATACAGATTCTATCACCCTGTAATGTGTAAATGAAAGACAGGAGAGTCATCGCAGTGTAAAAGGCTACTACCTCAGAGACAGACTTCATCAACCAGACATAATAGTTCAATATGATAACCTTTTACAACCAGCTATGATTTTTCCGCTCACACAAAAAGGACAAATCATTGACAAGAGGGATCAATGTAGACCTGCTATGCATGATCAATAAGACCTAATTTCCCCACACCTCTTTCAAAATGAAACGCCATATTTTCCTACACATTATTTCATCTAAACTGGAAGATTTTTTTCTATGGATATATATGAAGAGGTCATTGTTGTATATTGTGTATGTGTAGTTGAGAGTGAGTGGGAATGTGTTAATAATGTATGTAAAAAGACGATACAAGCAAAGTGAACCTGATCCACAGATAGCTAATGGTAAATGCTTTCTAACAGAGTTTTATAGTTTCTTCAATGAGAAGAAAAATCAATTTTCTTGCTCAGGGTTTATTCTTTTCCACAGAAATACTATATAACATATTGTATAGAAGACAAAAAGGTTTTAACCGTCAAGAGAAGTCAAAGTCCTTGTAAAGGAAACTGCAATAAAATCTTCAGGCTCATTCAAGATGAAGTTTCTCTCAATTGTTGAATAATGTTGAAGGTGAGTCAAGAAATTAAAGCTGTTTATTCAATCTCACAAATTTACCCTTTGACAACATGAGTGATAGCTCATATGCCTCATATGGAAATTTCCGGCAGACAGATATATACAGGGGTAAATATCAAATCATATCTATTGTCTATAGATAGATAGATAGATGGATAGATACCAGACTTTAATTTCCATTGGAATTATTGTCACACTAATGGTTTATATCTGAAAGCTTTGTTAAGCTTTCCGTACTTTCTCACAGATATATATCTTTGATACACGGAACTTTCAGGTTTCACCTGTTCATCCCTGAAGAAAGGGAGTTTTGCTACATAATACGCGTCACCTTGTAAAAACACTGTATAAAATTGGTTTCCTTTCCATGTCAAACAATATTTTCCCCCCTGTGTAATTTCAAGTGTAATGATTCTGACACTATGACAGAGCTTGTCATTGACTGGAAAAGTGTGACATTCAGGCCCCATGAATACCACTGAAGAGAGGAAAACATTAAAATCAATCACATCTGAAGTCTTTCCACTGATTTTAAGGGTCTCAAAGAACAGATGTTAAAACGCTACTTTTAGTGTTCTTTTTGAATGCAGGCAGGATATGGGGCCAAATTGCAATTCAGATCCATCCCTAAGTTATTCCAACATGTTAAACAGGTTGCCAAGGACAGGTATGTTTTCATCCCTTTTCAAAAACCAGACATAGAGCAGCAGCTTGTGATTTTAATGATTATACTGTCTGGATCTAATGCCTGGAAAACTGCAGGTCTGGTGCAGCTCTAAATTCTCTAAAATCACTGTTCATCTGTTTGCAATTACTTTTATTAAATCAAATGAAAAGACTTCAAATCTTGCACTGTACTGAAAAAGTTACTCTAATACTAATCTGCACTGTTCCCCTGGCATTGCTAAATGGCTGCCTTATGCTCATGGTTCATCCAGGTTGGGTTAAATGCAGTGATCACATTTTTTTAATGTTTTAAGTCAATTAGTTGGAATTGCCTTGCTACCAAAGTGACTTTTAAACTGTTTTTTTTTTTATATTCATTTATTTTTTACCACCAATCAATAATCTTGAGTTGCGTATATAATATAAGATAAGAAAAGATAGAACTTTATCGATCCCCATAGGAGAAATTATTTTGTCTCAGTAGCGCAACAATAGCAGTGTCAATGAATATGAATCTAAATATAAATAAAAGAGACAGTTAAAAGATCGCAAAATATATCTTTAAAAAAAATGAACAACAACAAGGATAGAAATAGATAACAGAATGAAAAAAAGAATAAAATAAAAAGAATAAAAATAAAACTATGGAGTTAGGGCACCTCATGTGTGGATGAGTGAGGTAGTGGTAGCATAGATGGATCTCTGGCCGGTCAGAGTTGTGTGCTGTCCAGACTGCTGTCATACAGTCTGATAGCCGTCGGCACAAAGGAGCATGAATATCAGAGATAGTCTATCAATGTGGCAGCCATCTTGGTTTTAATGCAAAATTGATGAGAAGATACCCCACAAACTGCAGCCAGGACAGTTTTGTCGAGTAAACACATTTGGGATTCTTGCATGTAAAGCATCCAACCATATCGTTGTTTGTAAAGGGGCCAGGGCTTGTAGACCTGGTAGTCAAAAAAATTGAGGAGAACCATGTCTGTTCTCTTGTCTGAGAACCATATCTGCTTGTCCTGCACAACATGAACGTGAGAGATAAGTCAATTAATGCTGGTATTTGTGCATGAATACACTGTACTGATGACTGCATTGTATCATCACATTGCCTCCCATCCAGGCTAAACAGAAAGACTGAGGCAAGACACTGTTCCCCTTCATCACAAAGTTCAGTCTAGGGTCATATATTATCCTGTTGGTTCTTACAGTATGACATCAGAAATAGCAGATTGAATGCTATTTTATTTTAATCTATTTCATTTTGTTTTATTTTCCAACCGTTCTCCGCTGCTTATTCAGGGCCGGGTCGAAAGGAATGGATAAATGGAAAATAAAATAAAATAGAATAAAATGTAATGAATGTCATCTCATTGAAATTTGACCCAGGTGTAAATAATGATTTCCTGCCTGGAGAAGAAACAAACAGCAAAACAATTTTTCACACTTTTTCATTGATTCCGCGAGTTTTCTAAATCCCCTAAATCCCCTGAATCACCTAATGCAGAGCAAGAAAGGCATGAGGTGATCATATATGTCAATGGGCAAATAAATTATTGTATGTCTCAGTGTGAATTGTGATTGAAAGGATAACAGCCAATGTCAGATGGGATTGGCTCCAGAATCGTGACTAGAAATGTACAAGGGGGTACAAAAATAACAGTCACTTTGCAGGGCAGCAAAAACAGTGTAGCTTTAGTAAAATGGAGGTCCTCTGGCAAGCTTTTGTACTCCTTTGATTTAGCTTTTTCGACAGACTGATATTGAATCCCAGAATTCATATTGAAGGGAGATCAGTCATTTCAACAAAAGGGAGAGAATTTTTGAACTGTCTTTAAATGGTCATTGAAACATTTACAACTCAATTCTAGTACCAGGGAGAATGGTGATCTCCCATGTCATCACAAAAGTTGTAGCATTTTAAAACACACTCAGAATAAAAGCAGACAGCTACTTAATTTTGTTGCGTGCGTGCACGTGTGTGTGCGTGCGTGTGCGTGTGTGTGTGTGTGTGTGTGTGTGTGTGTGTGTGTGTGTGTGTGTGTATTTGCGTCATCTCTCAATCTTCACAGCAAGAGCCTGCACGATAATGGGTGCCTGAATTCCCAGATCTTGGCCTCTCTACTTCTGCTCAAGCCACACCACAGGATTTGAGAGGACAACTGGTAACTTGTGGTGGATAAATAGCAAAGGAGAGAAAGAGGATGACAGACTTTCAGTCCATGAGAATTATGTTGCCCCCATTTCAGCATTGTTAACAGACACCATTTGGATGAAAACTGTTTTCTGAAAACCAGGGGGTCACTCTCTCTCTCTCTCTCTCTCTCTCTCTCTCTCTCTCTCTCACCTAATGCTGTAATTTATATATAGACAAATAGATTTTGTTTTGGATATCGCATTGCAAAGTTGGTTAATTATTGAAATAGTTAATTATTTTAGATGTCAAAGAATTTTTTAAGTTTCTTGATTGGACTATTAACAAAACAGTGAAAATAGTCACATATGAAAATGTCAATTACATACAAATAGAAGAAATAATGTAAAAATCATCTGAAAATCACCTTAGCAATAGAAATATAAAAGAGATATCGTTAACAAATTATCTGCAAAAATTCACTAAAAGAATTACTAGGGATGTTTTTTCACAGTCACATTAAATGGCTAGGAATGTACTGGTGTACTGTGAAAAAAAACATGTTTTATATCTAATTACTGAAATAACAGAGACAGTGGTCTGACCAGTCATAGTCATCAGATTTTTTTTTTCATTTACTGTATATATATCTAAGTGTCACAAAAACATGTGGCATCATATTCCTCTACTGATGTTGCTTTGATCGCTTTGCTCATTTCCAAGAATCAGCAGGGGCCTAATCCAATTTAATTCTTGTATGTTTGGGTACTTGTGCTAAGGTTGTGCCATTGCCACTGCTTGGTGTAATATGCAATAATCCTTCACACTGCCAGAACCAAAGCAGTGAGAAAGCGGATTGCAATGAAAATCATCATCAATGACAACTAATCTGCTGGCCCAGATCTACCAATCTGGGCACGTGCCACTGAGCCCATGAGCAAGTTTGGACCTTCCATGACTGGAGGATAAAGAATATGCTCTCTATGTCACACTCTACAGCAATAAACAAAGAACGCAAATCAAACGCATTTGCTTAATGTTGATAACTACTCAAACATGAATGACAAGATTAAGCAATAAGTAAGCAGGACAAATATTTCTTCAGGTATACTGGACAAAGCTTATGAGGTAGTTGGATGCAAGAGGCATTCATCGTGTGAAAGGTCAATGTGCTTGAATTACTTGTTGCAAAAGTATGACCAGTGAATATAGGCCATACATACTGTAGGATGCATTAAGATTTAAAGAGATTTTTTTTTATATTCATTCAGGCTGTTGCCTTCAGGGGTCACCACAGCAAATGTTCTGCCTCCATCTTAACCTATCCTTTGCATCCAACTAACTCCTCATCCTCTTTCACGACATCTAGAAATTTCCTCTTTGGTCTTCCTCAAGTCTTTTGCCTGGGAGTTTCAACCTCAGCATCCCTCTACCACGACAGTCACAACTCTCCATATTTAGTGTGGTCATTTAGTGTAATACTGCCTCTGCTACACTATATGAGGTACTCTTGGTTGATCAGTTGAAGTTGATAGTGGGTTTTTCTGCGTGATATTACAAGCTCCTTTCTGGGAACCTTTCCTGAATTACTAGATGCTCAATTCCTCAAGACCTGCCTCAGATGGCATTGCTGTATGCTCAAGCATGGATAAGTAATGTTAATAGTTGTTGCTGTTCAGATGGTTTTCAGTGAACACATTTCATCAATAAACCAATTTCTTTACTATTGTCCACCACACTTTTGTTTGCACGAAGCCACACATTTCTTGATTGGGAGATTGTCTTACTGTAAATCATAATCTAACATTTTCTATGTTCAGGGACCGAATGTTTCAAAATCAGGAATATTAGTGTGCTGGAGGAAAAGCTTGCCTCCCCAACCACTGCCATTTTCCAATGTAGGTGTCCTGACACAAAAATAAAAATGAAAGTGGCAGGGCCCACTTCAGTGAAAAGTGAAAAAGCAAAGTTAGACAACAAATCTGTGCAGATTTGGCAAAGCTCGTGTGCCATCTTGACTTTGCACATAGCCCCTAAAATTTTAATAATTATCATCCTAGAAGTTTCAGACTACAATTCACAGAGCCAGGCAGCAGTTCACCTTACCATGTGCAAAAGGATTGCACGCAGCCACAAGAGGTTCAGAAATTAATTCAGAAGGGTAACCAAGTAAAAATACTACAGGATGGATTTTGTGATACTATTTTATAACCAACTTAAATATTTGAAAGTTTGATTGATATTTAACAGGGAGTTAAATTAAACTATATTTTATAAAACAATGTTCACACAGCTTACTGCAAGAAATGTTAATCTGGAAGTGTGCGTGTATTTGTGTGTGTGTCTGTGTGTGTCCAATGGCATGGCCCCCCTGTGGGTACTAATCCAGCTTTGCGAATCTCCTCTGCAGGTAGGCAAGATGTGGCATGCGTATGGTTGATTTAAAGGGAAGCCATTGAAATGTGCAAGCTATGAAACAAAAACTGAACATTATGTGTGTAGAAAAAATGGGTTTAATGTAACCCGCCGTGCAGATATGCACTCATATAGATTTTAAATATATATCTTAAAAACTCATCCTCTGAAAATAGTATTAACATGGATTACATATATATATATATATTTTTTTACCTGAGAAAAATAATAGATATCTCTGTCCAACTATTTGTCAAAAAACATGAAATATTGTCCAATTAGTGATTACCTGTCTAAAATATAATTAATAACATGTGATTAAATAACAAATAAACAATTTCACACATCAACAGAGGATTTTATTCACTGATTCTGTCTGCTCTAGATGCACATCTGTAAAGGGCAAGCAAAAAAGTGTTGATACATGTGCATATCCATTGTCAAGAAAGGGCCTTACCTTAGCCGGCGTCTCCCTGGCAGTTTCTGAGTCTGACCAGCGGTGTTTGAGCTGAGAGGAGCTTGGCACACACTCACAGAATGTCTGCATGGGACAAACAAACAGGGCCACCATTGTTGCCTTTTGTTCACATCACGTGTGCAATCAAGCATGCTAGCACATGTGCACGAACACAGGAGCACACGAGAACACGCATTCGCACACACATATGCTTGCTCAAATGAACATATATATTGCCCTCATGAAATAACTGTCATTACGTTGAGGCAACAGTCAAATTTGCTAAAAAAATAATTGTGCCACATGAGTAAAGTTAATTATCATAGTAGTGAGGGGACTTAAGTTGCTCCTGGAGAGCATATAATTCGGTGACCTCAAACAGAAATGCAAACTAGTTAGAGATTAAAAAAAGGCAATGTAAAGGCACCCATACACACACAAAGACAGACCTCCCCCCAAAACACACACATACACACACACACACACACACACACACACACACACACACACACACACACACACACACACACACACACACCAAAAAAAAATGGAGGATGTGTGCGCCAGACTTTCATTTGCTCTCTTCCTGGGCACTATGTTATGATCCAGTGTGTATGAAAATGTTTCCAAATATGCTCTTAACACTGTGATCCATGCTCTTTCGGAACAACATAATGCTCTACAGGCCAGAATTATCCAAAAAGCATGAGTTAAACAACAAAAAGGAACAAAGACATTGAAAATGTCCTCTGAATGGAGAGTAAAAAATAAATAGAAATAGAAATTATACGTATATTGTATGCATAGGGATAGACTGACACTCTTGCCAAAGTTTACAGAATCCATTTCAGCACAAAGCCAATCATAATCATTAAAACTTGAACTAAAGCAACAGTATGTTTGTAAATAAGGCCTAATTAAAGGATATCTATTGTAGAAATGCAAAGTGATTGAAGCTACGGTAAAGTAATCATGTTTGATACACAGTCAATTGGCTAGAGGTTTCGACAATTGGAGTTGAGGCTATGTATAGCAATAACCGGAAACTGAGTATCTATGCTACCCACAATACCATATTAAATAGCCTATTGTCAGTTAAGGGTTTAAGGTCTTGAATGCCATAACCTTGCCCAGCAGCTAAGCTTAGTTGGTGTGTAAATATGACAAGACAATGCAATAAAATGGTTTGCATCCAATTAGCACTCTAATAGCTGAAATAGCAAGTTGACAAAATCAATCAGGTATATTTAATTATTTGGAAGGATTTTTAGCTTTTATAAAATCACAATTTCAGTCTTTGGTTGTATATTGAAGTGTAGATTATGTACACCTTCCTCTGGGAATCGTTTTGTATGACAAAAGTACGCCAGAAAGCCCTCTGCCTAAATGATACCCATGGGTAAAACACCAGCAAACAATTGTCTAATTTCACATGTAGCATTTATTTGCAATCAGAGTTGAATGGTGTTGAATTCAGCATCAGCATTAACTCCCCTTGTAACTGTATTCCTGCATTTATCTGACCTTTTTTTTTTTTATAAAATCAACCTATGGGGCTAATGATGGTTTCTAGGATGCAGCACAAAACTATGTGGGTGTTAACTAAAACAACTTTGAAGAGGCAAAGATGATTATTGGTATTGTAAAGCTGGGTGATAATTATCTCTGTTTTTAACAAGCACCAACATCCCCTTACATATTAAATTGTACTCATTGCTGGCTGATTCAGTGGCGCAAATAAACAAGTCTGTATTATGTTTTCCATCACTAGTCAAGGAGTATGAACTGTTCGGTATGTGGATTTTTCTTTTCTTTTATATATATATATATATATAATCATATTATACACATATATAATGATTGACCAATAATTTGCCCCTTACTCTTCATTTCCAATGTGTAAGATATAGAGAGAAGGAAAGACCATAACAACAGGTGAAACAGGGCGGATAGAGAAAAACAGAGATGGGGGAGATATGAGAAAGGTGTGCTGAATCCTAATGAGGAGTCTTATGTCAATGATAGAATTCCATGCCTGTTCTGCTGAAAAAATAAAAAGTAAATAGATAAATAAATATGTTGTGCCACACTTGTCCCACACAAAAAAAAAAACATTGTACTGTTACAGATATGTACACACAAAGTACACTCCTGTTTTCTCACAATTTAGCAAACAAAGAAAATAAGTGCACATATTCACATGTGAATGCATGCTGAGCTGCACACAAACCAAGGTCGTGTATGTTGCAGCTGCGACTCACTCAGACTCCTGACACTGTCATTATACAGAGCAGCACGCATCAAAGCTTTGGTTTGTTCATCCTCCACCATGCTAATGCTCACATTGGGGTTCTTTCAAGGGAGAGCACACAAACATGCACACCCGTAGACTCAGTGACACACACAGATCTGTGGGGCGTCCTGGTAGCAGTGGTGGTGTAGGCATAGCTGCTTAGCAGTGTTTGTCTCACCCTAATCTGATTCCAGAAACTCTACCAGCAGAGAAGATTTACGCTGAACAGAATATTTAGGCTTTTTATTGGATAGAACTCACATACAGAAGCCTATCTGATGAGCCTCATCCTGGAAGACGGGAAGGGCTTAGACAGTTAGTTTCTGACAGTGTACGTGCACACTGTTTAAATGAGTGTGCTCATGCTTTTGCATGAGAGCTTACATGGACATAACCTTTTCTGGCAAAGAGTACTGTGTCATAAAATTTAGATTGTTGAATATATTTTGTTTGAAACTTGCTCAGTTAGCTGAACACACTTATGCATGTGTGTGACCGGTACTTTAGAAAGGTGTGTTTAAGTCATTGGCTCCCGAAGGTGTTGGAGAGGAGAGGCTTTGCATATTTTCACTTGTGGGCTTACTAATCATTTAACAGACCTTGCAGCCTGTTAAATGAGGGGGCAGAGACTGCGGAAATTATGCAAAACAAGAAGGAGAAGTAAGCGGAAATAGCCAAAGTATACAACGCTCCATGTATTTCACAATAGTGTTACAGCATATTGAAATCCTAGGTGTGCAGTTTCTCAGAAGCATTGGTATGCCTTTTAAAGCCATTGAGAAATGGAAATGCTTGGGCAATAAGTAAATTAATGAAGAGAATAGTGACAGAGATTCCCAATGTAGTGGGAGAAATTAGGAGGCAACTAGTGAAAGTTCTTCTAACCCACTGAACTTCAGTTTAAGCTGATAGTGACATTGCATTAATTGACTCAGATTGCTCATCTCAGAAATGTTAATCACCGAACGAGAGGAAATACAAGTGACCTACAGTTTGTTTGTATATTTTGTATTCTGAACATTATATAATACGTACATAAGAGTGGTTTCATATGGACGAACATAAAACTGTCCAACGAGGCTGTGTTTTTGTTTGGTTTTTGCAGCAGCAGAACAACAATCTTAATTGTTACCTCCAACACATGTAGACCTTTTTCCACAGGCTCAATTTTTATTTTCCAGTTATGCTCATTAACATTCTGAATTGCATGTTTAAATGGCTGAATCCAGTTTTATTTCAGGTTATTTCAAATGTACAGTTTTTCCACAACAAACTTCTCTGCAAAAACCAAAATAGAGTCGGGACCTGAATGGAATAGAAATATATCCTGTTCCCAGGTGCTATCAATGTCATGTCCTATTTATGTCTTCATTTTTAAAAACAACAATGCCTTCGAAAAAACTTCAAGGGATCACAGTGATTGTTCCAAGTATTAATAACACCTCATTATTGCCAAGGAAAAAAAGTTTTTCTGGTGAAAATCTATTAATTGAAGACACAACTGAAAAGTTAGTTATGATTTGAGAAGGAACCACGGTCGCTCCTCTGTGCACTTGAAGGCACTAGCCTCCATCCTGTTTCTATCATTTCATTTCAAAATTACACGTAGCTCATAGCATATTGATCAAAGAGTGATGTGTCATTGCAAATTATATTTTTAGTGTGGCCCACCCAGCAAAAAAACATATTTTAACACTGATTCCGAGTAATGCCTTATCTACGTTAATAATTACAAAGACCGACAGTTGATGAGCAGGACCCTGGTCCCTAAAACATGTATTTGTAATAGCAACTGACAGTGTCATTAAATCACTGGCCAAAATATGTTACATATCATATGGTAATAGTTTTACCACCTTATGCTTCTTATGCTCAGATTTGAAAAGGAGTACTGGGCTGGTTTACTGTATGTTGCATGGTCATCTGCAACACAACTGAGAAGTGTCTTTTACAGAGGGGGTTTAGCAAGACACTCACACAAACCTTCAGACAGGAAAAAAAACAATGCATATATAAAGACTGTTAAAAAAGAAATAGGTAGTTTTCTTAGAAATGCTGAAACTTCATCTGCTCATTTTCAGTTCAGATTTTTTGGGTTGTGCCAATGCATTAACAAAGAGAACCACAATAGTATGCATTGACAAAGAAATAGAAAAATAAATAGACCTGAGCACAACAACTCCCCCTGGCAATTTACCAGTTCCATTTGTTTGCAAAAAACACTATTCACTGTGGCAGGTGATCAGTACAGCCAATGTGCTGGCATGTCTTCTTTCTAAGAATTTACGTAATTTACCAACTAATTAACTTTTGCGGCATTATAAATTATTTTAATGGGTACTCATAAAACCAAAGAAAAAAAGCACATTAATAGTCATGCTAGCAAGATATCTGATGTGTATGAATGAATTTTAGCATCGCATAGGTTTACGTAAAAGTAATGTTAAATAGTATTCATGTTTCATTTGGCAATAAAATTATTACAATCAATGAGCACCAAGAAGTCTAGATAAACTAGACATTAAATCATTAGCTGCCTCATTCATAAAATAAGTAAATATTAGAAATATACAGATGGATGAGCTGCCATAGATGATGAGAGAGGTGATCTTAGCCAGCATCCATATGCCTTTCTGGAGAGCAGAAAGATTTGGGTCTAGGAATTTAAGAGACTCTCTTTTTGGGTGTGATGGGCAGCATAACAGCTTTTACTGACATCAAAGGGACTATTCCCTGTGCAGCTGAGGGCAGATGACAGTGCTACACACTTATTTTGGATTCCTCAGGCATTGGCACACAAATAGTGATTATAAGGTGTATCAGGGGGACACTGATGTGGTTTGGTAACACAAAATAACTACATGAGATTATATGACTCATCACTAGTCTGTGTTCCATGCCTTCAATCCAAAATATATTTATTCTTACTTTTCACTCGGTTTTTGGCAAACCAGTTTATGTCTTGTCAGTTTCTATATGCAGAATAAATCTTGTCCTTTTACTGATTAATTGCATGGACTCACTCTGTATCTAGCTATTTTGGGGCTGCAAACACAGTCTCAGTACTAGCCCATGGCCCAAAGAAAACCATACCACAGTTAAAAAAGTGAGCTGACCCATCATTATGATGAAGAAACTGCCAAAGCCAAATAAAGGGTAGCACAATCATTGGATTCTGTTTTTAAAACGACGTGAATGGAGAGGAAAACATGGAGAAGGACTGTGTGTTATCTACTTGGATATATATGTCCGAATATCTTATGACTGTGTTGGAAAATAAGAAAATCCTCTGCGTCCTCAAGTAGGCTCAAATTCATAGTAAATTATGAAAGAAAAAATGAATGGCATTAGCTAAAATGGACATATATAAACAGTGTAGAAATACTCTTCACCTTCAAAGTAAGACAGCAGACAGCGAAAGAAGAAGGGGTACAAGCCTGCAGCAGACAAGGGAGATGAGTTCAATCCTATGAGACAAATCACCCGCTCTACCCTCCACTGCTTGTCCTTGGAGCTCACGCTGAAATCGGCCACACACAGGGGAGTGAGTCTGTCAACTCCCATCCCTGAGACGCACACACTGGAATGCAAAGGCATATCACCACCTTTGCTATTATAAACCAAACAATCACTATAAGGTCAGAGTAGCTGCTCTGTGAGCATGATGTGATATGGTAGGGTTGAAATAGATCTTTAAATTTTGTATGGGTATAATTTATGATCATTCACTTATATTGTTGCTTCTGTTTTCCCAGAACCTGTGACTGTGAAATCATCTGTGACTATTCGTGCTTATGAAACCTTATACGCCAATGTTAATTTCCTTGGGTGGTGTAATAGATCTCAAATGTGTTCCTATTTTAAAAGTTCAATCATCATGCACCCTGAAAACTTCATACTTATCAAAGGGGTACATTCCTAGAACTGCCGATCAGGCTACTGGACTTCCTTGTCTCCGTATGCCTAAAACACACTAACCCGTCAACAAATATGACCACAAATGTCAGGTGGTTAATTTTTAGGATTTTCTTAGGTTAGTCGTTTGTCAGAGGATTGTTTCTTTATGCCTCTGAGTTGCAGTTGTTGCTATAGTAATCATTATCTAAGGAAAGAAAGTAGAAGAATATGCACAGTAATGGAGTACAGATTTACATTAATGGATCAAAGGATCCTCAAACAGAGATCACTGGGGCTTGTTGTCACAGGCAATGAAGTGGCAGCTGGCAAAAGAAAATTTAATTGCATGTGCCCGAGTGGTTGAGCTGTTGGCTCGTTGATGGCATTGGGACAGAGTGAATAGGCAAACAACCATCATATTAATCAGCTATGTCAACACTTGCAACCATTAAGATAAGTGCCTTCATAGGGCATCTAGAAATGCTTTATTTATTTGTTTTTTGTTTAGCCCAAACTCAAGAGTATTTCAACTAGGGAAAAGTTTACTTTCGTATTGGTTCCTTTGTATGTATGTATTTATTCATTAATTGTTAAATCAGATACAACAAAGAGAAGACAAATTGGCAAAGGAAGCCATCAATCGCGAGCATTTGAAATCAGCATATAAATATAAATGGGTTAAATAGTACAGTTGTAGTGTAGTTAATAAAGTATATTATAGTTGCCACTAGAAATGCTAAGATACTGCAAGGGAGTGATGATAATGATAAGTAGGCTAGATATTGGGCACAAACATTTGAATGTTTGTACAGTGTCCGTAATACTAAAATGCTGGGACTATGTATGAAAATGACAACCACAGTGGCATAACTGTGCCAAACAGAGTGCATCAAATAAGTTTGTTTTTTTCTTTGGTTTGTGTTTTTAAACAAAGAACTCAAAGCTGCAAAGTTGCTTCAAAGAACACAGATGGGCAGTATTACAATGCCACTGATCTCAAAAGCCATAAAACCAAATGGCAAATGACGATAAGAGTGCAAGCTAGGACATTATATGGTGGGAGCAGCATAATGTTTTAACTTCCTCAAATGTTTTCATTGTAACTTCCCTCAATATTACAGAGAGGAGAAAGACTGTCATTACATTTAGTCAAATCATTGGCAAAATAATGCCTGGTGTGTAGAATAGTATGCTCTTTACCTATTAAAAAGGAATTTAAACTCAACCAAGGAAGTTGGCATCGAATTAAGTCGAAACACTGTGCATCAAGAGAAGATAACATTATGAAGATTCTTTAAGAGAGTATTATAATGCAGTCAAGGGTTGTAGGGGAAGTTGTAAATTATATTTGTAAGTTTGATTTAGAAGGTTGGTTCTTATTGCAATTCCTGTCAATAAGCAGAGAAGTTTGCCTTTTGTAAAGTTCCTGTAATAGTTAAATGAAGTGACTTTAAGTGTTTGAACTAATGCATGCGGCTTAAGAGTCTATTCTACAAAAATGTGTAGAAATGTGTATTCAAATGCAATTTTTATTGATATGTTGCTGTAGATGCCATCTCATTATTGCAGTGACTCCTGTCAGATATGCTGTCGAATTATGTATTTTTAGTTGGAAATTTCCACCACGATGTCTACCACTCAACAAATGTGTAATTGCAACATTTTATAATGGCAACTCAGTTGCATACGATGAATAGGGTCACTGTACCAGCATTACCTCAGCCAGAAAGAACAATCACATTTTCAGTATTGCAAGAAGATGGAGGTGGATAAAGTGTACACACTCATACACATACAACATCAGTGCTAAATAGACCATCAGAGCTAACGTGCATTTCTGCACTGACAAGTAAAATGTCTTTATTTATTTAATTAACACTAGAACTGCCAGTTTTCACTGTATACCTCAAGTGCCAATGAGGTAAAATGAACCTGCTAAAGTAATTTTTTAAAGTGAATGGTGAATTTACTTATCACCAATTATATTCCAAACGGTGTCGTCTTTCCTGTTCTCTTGATCAGAATGACTCCATGGTGCATGCTGAGAGAGAGAGGGAGGGACTGCCTCAGGAAAACCTATTTCTAAAATGTTATTTATTATGCAGCATTTTTTTAGCATGTTTTATTTTGTATTGCTATATTGACAATTCAGCTTTGAAAGTAATGAAAGGACACTTTGTAAACTTTGGCATGACCCTGGAGTTAACTACGAGTTCTATCAATGTACCGCAATTCCTTTTGATGATTTGGTGATAGACAAAATTAATGCAATCGCTTAAGGTCTATCGCAAAGTGGAGTTCAGGACAGCGTCCACTATCAAGTGGGCTCTGGGTCTCCTTCCGGTGACTCAGAATGTGGATCACACCAGGAGATGTATCATAGTTGGGAGACCATTGGGTGCGGTGGCAGTGGCAAAAACAGGGGGTGCAGGCTGTGCTCTCCACTGTCACATTTTCCTTCATTTAGTGAAATAGCAAATGTAATGCCTGACTTAAACATGTGTTTCACTGATAGGTAATTAGACGCTCATATGTAAGATTTACACAAGTTAGAAGTGTAAGTAAAGGGTAGAGCAATGACTGGATAAAACACAAGAATCACAGGCATCAACAGAGATACATGTCACTAGGGATGCATTATCATCAGGATATAAATGCAAAAGCAGCACTTCTATGACAATAAAAAACGTAACTGCACCATATGGAGCTTTAAAAATACCTGTTATTCCATGGAATATCAAGGCACTAATTCTGATGCCTTTCCCATTTCCTTTGTCAAGAGTAATCAAAATTTCTTGTCAAGCAAGCTTCATATAACTTAATGTGCATATCATATACCTTTCTTCTTCTTTTCCAGTCCCCACATCAATTTCTCTTTAAAATTGCAGGCCACTTACAGCTCTGATTGCTGTTGCAGGCACAGTTAAGTGCACCAGTGCAATCTCATAAGCACAAAATCTATACATATCTCAATACACAAACACATTAACACACCTTACCCCCCCAAACAAGCATTCCACACAAACACACAAAGAAATACACATAGAAACACAAATACACAATCGTGTCATTAATGGACAAGACAGATCTCTGCCCTGCAGCCTTGCTTTTTTAATAACACTGTGATAAGTCAGACATTTCATGCAATATGTAACATGTAAGAGTTGTCTTAACCTAATGTATACATTTGCATACATTGATATGTGCTTGCCATGCGGGCTCTTGTAAAGAATACATACATATTATAGAACACTGTGTACAGGCAACACGGTAAAGATCTACTGCAGAATGACGAATGACTGTAGCTGACATGGTTAGCTCCTTATGTGTGTCTTCCTGTCTCTTCATCAATCTATGTATTTGTGTATATCAATGTCTGTTACTGTGATTGCATTTGTGCACATGATATGCCATACATCTTTTGAGTTTGACCTTGGCAAAGAGATCAGATTTTGCTGCTGATGGGGCAAGACAAATGTGGTTTGCTCTTTTGCTGAAGCTTTGCATGTGTGTGTGTGTGTGTGTGTGTGTGTGTGTGTGTGTGTGTGTGTGTGTGTGTGTGTGTGTGTGTGTGTGTGTATTTTTATTGATGTGTGTATGTATTGCAGTCAGGCTACAGGGTATGTTAGTTGAGTATTATTGGGTAGTAAGTGCTGTATGTTCATTCTATCTCTCAGGAGATTTCATGCTGATTTGGATTTCAGTCCTTCGGTCACAAGTGTCATAGAACTAAGAATCTAATTGTATCAGCCTAGTTTTGTTATCACAAAGAAAGTACATGCCTTAACTTATCAAGGAAAAAACGTAATCTCTGTACTTTGTTGTTTTTCTTTTTTTGTTTTAATTTTTTCTATTTCTAAGAGAAAGGCCTAAGACTAACAAAACATAAAAAACAAGCCAAAGTGTACTATTGAGTGAATGCAAAATTGTCCGTCTTAGTAATAATTCAAAACATATAGTTTACCAAAATGTTAGCAAATTGCAAGTAGCTGCTATCCTAAGTGAAAAAGCAATTTCCTTCAAAAGCCCTCACTGGGATAAGAATTTGAATCTGTATAAAATGTAGGCTTCTGAATCAATACAGCTTATGCTGGCATATGTATACATCAACAGGGAACAGGTAAGTGTGTGTGTGGAGGGGGGGGGGGGGTGTTGATGACTACCTTTCCCAGAATCACTCTCAATCATAAAAGGGGAAATATGTAGGAAATGGTGTAACTCTGAAAAGAGTTTAGTTAACTTTTGGTGTTAAAAGTGTAAAAAGAAAAGGACAGAAAAAAGTTCCCCCTGCAAATAAACATTGTAATTGTATGAGAATACTTTGAACATATTCATGACATCTTGACTCATTTATGTAAAAACAGATAAACAAATACATGAATAAATTACTTAACTATTCTAGATATAAATATATGATTTATTGTAAATAATAACAGTAATAATTTAAAAATGAAAGAAAAAGGCATCCATAATTACAGCTAAAAACAAAATAAATACATAACTACTTACTTTAATACAAGCATTACCTGAAGTGAAATGTATAGTAAGAGAAGGCACATATGGCACTGATGAAATATTAAACCAAATTTTATGATAAATTGATGAATAAATAAAAAATACCAAGTAATTAATAAGAGACACAAATTATAAAAGAAAAAAACAACTAAAATTAATTTAATCAGAAAAGACAGGTAAAAGCACTCATGTTTTGTCACACTAGTCTATGTTCATGGGAGCAATTCTACAGGTATTAAATGCAATTTCACACAAACTCATGCAGAGTAATGGATAACTTTAATTAAAATTTGAATTCTATTGTTTTTTTTGCCATATGCTTGAATGGAATGTAGTTACATTTTAATGGGAGGAGTAGATACAAATTTTACCATTTCGAAACAGGTTGCATTTTGAGTTATTGCTATAAAAGAACGAAAGTGTTGGTGATACAAGGAAATGGAGGTGCACTTTGTTCTGAAAAGCTATCATCTTAAGTCACTCATGTGGATTTGTATGACTCGTGAGTTGGCTAATAATTTTGCAAAAACATGCATGCTCAACATTTTTTTTACAAAAGGCATTGCCATACAGCAATGTCAAAGAAAATGAATGCAATACAGCAATATCAAAGAAAATGTCATTCAAATGAGGTGTCTGAGGAAAACCAACCAAAAACAAACCAAAAAAAATCAAAGTATAATAATTTGCAAAGACAGACAGCTGAACGTGGTGAGCAGGTGTGAAATATCAGTCACCGTCTGGAGGTCCAGATAAGCTGTAAACGATGTCACACCAATTGGAAATATAACATTACTCAACCAATTTTTTTTTTTTTTTTTATCCAATCATTCCAGGTACATTCTTATGTTCTCATGTTTTTAAATTGGAACTGCAACTTCAAATAACCAGCTGCCCACGACAAAAACTTTAGTATTGATATCAATTAAATATATAGTTTCAGGAATATCATTTGATTGGCACATTAGTATAGTAGTTCCCTGACAGGAAAAAGATCAAAGTTAAGGTTTCGAGCCCCTGTGCACACTCCCCCTTTGTCTACACGAGCTTTCAGGAGGCTATAGCTTTCTTCCCTAATCCTAAACCACACCGTAGATTAATTGAAGAACCCAATTTGCCTGTATGTGAGAGTATGAATGTGAGTGCTCTTACTTTGTCCCAGCAATTGACCAGAAGCATGTTCAGGGTGTGCCTTGCAACTCAATCAATGTCAGTGGGATAGGTGGCAAAGATAATGAGGAAAATATGGCCTTGTTGCTTTTAAACTTCTGTGTCCGTTAGCATGCAATATTTATTTCACTCTGATAGCCAGTGGCAGAGATTTCCATCAGTAACTGATGCTGTTGCTGACAACTGTCTTGGAGCAATTCACGGGAAAAAGTTCAAAGACCAGGAAAACCCATCAGACAGTTGTAAAAATAACCTGACATGAACAACAGTGTCCTGTTCAACAATATTTGGTTTCAACTGGGTTACAAACTAGCAATGTGACAAAAAATGTGATCAAAAACACCAAGTCATATCGGGAGTTCAGGTGATCTTTAATGGTAAACAAAAACAATATTTATTCATGGTTACAAACATAAATTGACCCCTCCTGCAACCTTTCAAAGTTGCTGCAGTTTCCTGTCACCCAAACCTTGCACTTTTAATTTTTTCATAACACTTATTTCCATTGGTTTGAGGATTGTGAGCCAAATGTTAATGTATGCTGTTTTGGGCTCTTGTATTTATCAACCTATTAACTTTTGTTCTAGTGATGAAGGACTTTAGGCACATATACACAGTCTCAGCTCCAAACACACAGTGGTAAAGAATATATTTTGTTAGGATGCCAATTAGAAGCTTAGATGCCAATGTAGAGATTGAGAGCCCTTTATTGATAGTGCATTGAGTAAGGGTTTTTCTGCTCTGTCAACATTAATCCTTGAACTGGCACATTTATATCATCAATGTTATGTTGCTGATTTCTGCATTAAACAAACTGACTATTGTGACACTTGTCATGACATTTTGTCATAGGGTACATCATATAGTCATGGTTCATCTTTTTTTTCATACCTAACAGAGACCGATTTTCTCTTTGACAGATAGTAAGGTTTGCATCGACGAGGGCCTCCTCAAGAGAAAATCCAAGATGTGACGCAATTCCAGTTTCATTAATTCTTAAATTAATAAGCTTAAAAACTGGAATGTAGTCTATTATAAAGGTTCTTGCAGAACATTCGTTTAATTTGATGTTATTAGTCAACACATTGTTACCAGGGCCCACTCAGCCAAATTTACATGAGTCTCATACCAACAGTAAGAGATGATGACCAACATTTTTATTATCGCAAGCTACATCATGCGAACTTTAAAACAATGACACAAAAGAACTTTATTAATAAAGTCCTCTGATGGCAATTTCTCTGGAGTTATGAGATTAAGCCACTTCATTAGGGTCTACAGAGACAAGAGATGGGAACGACAGCTTGGGGAGAGAGAAATGAGGAGAAAGAGAAAGAGTAAGGGCCTGCTTTGTTAGCTTGCGAAACAGATAGTCAAGGCTGTAATTATAACTCAGAAAGAATGTAATTATTTTCCCAGACTAGGGAGAGGGCTCAGAATATCTCCTAATAGTGATGGTTGACAATCTTAATAGTCCACAGATTTAAGTAATGCATAAGACTTAATTGGTTTTTAAACGTAAATGGCTTGTCTGGACGCATCCACATTCTTTTCTAAATCCATCCATATTGCCTGGGTCCTATGATCCTGTCTGCTGCAATGTGACAAATTTGATCAGGGAAAAGCAGTTTCATTGTCAATAGCATACAAGGTGACAGCTTACAGTAATAAGCTTAAGGTATCGTGAGTGTTTTAAAAATTAGTTAAGCTACTGTTACATTTGTACTCCCCCAGGGAGGTTTCACGCTGTTTCATATCAAATCCAAGCTTAATTGGCAAGACTTGATCTAAATAGAGTTTTCCATGGGATTTCCCCGCAGTGAAGATTTTATCAAGTGCCTTGAATTTTATTAGGATGCTATAATAATTATAATAACAATATCAATAACAATAACAATAAGAATAATAACAATAACAATAACAATAACAACAACAACAACAACAACAACAACAACAATAACAATAATAACAATAATAATAATAATAATAATAATAATAATAATAATAATAATAATAATAATAATAATAATAATAATAATAATAATAATAATAATAATAATGCCACTGCTGCTGCTGTTGTTTTTTCTGTTGTTGTAGTCTAGTTGACTTAAATTTAGAAGGCTCCTTTGAAAGGTTAAATATATGCTAAAATCAATAGTGATGTATTTTGATACATGCACATTCACAACTGAAACGAACAAGGTGTCCCTTGTGTTTATTTTTATTTTTTTTTCAAAATACATATAAAAGTATATTTCATGGAAAATAATCAAATTCCATTCATATCTACCCAACATCCTCACCACTTGCAACTCTGGTAAATAAAAGCAGAAGAAATGAAGCCTTGTGGATGATAGTAAAAAGGAAGTTCAGTTGACCTTAAATCACCTTTCCATTAATGATTCTGACCTTGGTGACTCACAATCTTCACCAATAGATGGGGCGGAGTATTGTATTGACTTATACCAGACACCTTTATAATATTGTAGATGCCCATTCAATCATTTAGTGACAAACAATCTCCAGTGGGCCAAGTTAGTATGATCTTTGCAGATGGTAAAGACGATAAAGCGAGAATAGCTGAGTAGTGCAAGCTCACGCTTCACTTATTTAGGAACCAGAACATTGCAAAAGGGGGGGATGCGGAGGTGGAGTTTTCTGGTTGCTGGAAAAGGTTTACAGAAATGATTGAAAATTAGATAATATATAAGACTTTTGCATAAATAAATGTTCTCTTGTGAAGAGTAGCACACCTTCTTTTCAGATCCACTACATATTGACCTGTCATTTCCTGAGAGCCTCCTTCTCCTACTTAACATTCAAGCATAAGAGAAAATTGCACCAAACATTTATTTGCACTTTAGTAAAATTGTGTGACTGAGCTCCCATTGCTGTTTTCCTTTAGTAATTCTTCACTTAAGCTGAATTATCAATCATGAATATCAGAACAATGTCTTGAAAAGATAGCATAAGAGCTCTTTTAACAGATTATGACAGGTCTACTATCGTCTTCTTTTCCCTTTGGCTTTCCCTTAAAGGGTTACCATAGCGAATCAACCATCTTCATCTAACCCTATTCTCTGCATCCTCCTCTCCTCACACCAGCTAGCTCCATATCCGCTCTCACTACGTCCATAAATCTTCTCTTCGGTCTTCCTCTAGACCTCCTGCCTGGCAGCTCCAATTCCAGCATCTGTCTACCAATATTCACTATCCCTCCTCTGTACATAACCGAACCTCTCAGTCTGCTCCTCTGTACATGACCAAAATTAAGTACCTGTTTTCCAATAATTACACCCCCCCCCATCCCCCCAAGTATTTTGAAAATCAGCTTGGAAGTCTATAATGAATCCCCCTGAGAGAAAAACACAATGAAGTAATAAAACACAAAGATAACCATAGCCTCCATGGCAAAACTAATTGAAGGAAAGTGATTTTTGAGAGATCTGATTGGAAAGTCTGACCTAAAGGACAATAAACAGACAAAGTGGTTTTCTCACATGGGTCAAAGTGCCAGAATAAATGATGTAATGGATAAACCACTTTGCACTTTTTTGCTGTTTCTCCCAGGGCACTAGTGCTAACATGCCCTGGTGAGAAATGAAGCATTCCACGCATACCACCTGCGGGAAAACTACAGTGATGAGTTAAAATGTCTGAACTCTTAATGGAAGGAAACTACAGAAAGTTTTTTTTTCTTTTTTCTCCTTTTTCCAAACCAGCATCATCTTATATGTCAGCGCTTACATTGTGATTTTCTTCAATGTGTCCTTCAGTGAAAAACAATTTACAAAGCTCAGCATTCTGATAGAAATTGAAAATCCATTTTTATTTAGTCATGAGATTTATAATAAACATGGGGAGTTTGTAAGCTCGATCTCTCTGGTATATAGCAGTGACATTTAGTGTAAATCACAACTGCAAAGTGTTGTGGCTTTCGGTACCAGATCTCTAAGAATATCTGCTAAGTATCAAAGAACAGATTGTGTAGCTATTGCTCATGTGACAGATGAGAGGAGTGACAAAGCTGAACTTTCTTCTTTAAATGGTGAAGGGGACTACATTTGCCACCACCCTAAGTACTCTGATAAGAATTTGACCCCTGATCCAGCTCACAGCCCAGTTCTAATTGTGACAAGGCACATATGGCAGATAATTATTCTGAATAATCTGTAACCATGGTGATGGCTGACCCTGATGGCCATTGATGTTCTCTCCTCATGTCCTGCCTTGTGGTCAGAGGCAGCCTCGTCTCTGCACCCTCTTAAAGTGCTGGGGATTATGAATGTATATTATCTCTTTAATCTCCTCTTTAACCCTTCAATCAGCCTCGCAACCCCGCAGAGATGCCAGCTTGCTGAGCTGCATATGGCCATGGCCAGACGTATGTTTTGCCACTAGTGTATTTCATAAAAGCTTTAGATAAACATATGATTTTAGCCCTTGAGTGGTGTACTACTATCTGAGTAATCCACCTCCATTCTCATCTTCATCAGCCTCCCCTGGTGCCTCCATGCCCGTCATATGAATACACCCGGCTACGACTGTATTGAGCTTGCCTCTTCTTTCCTCCCTCATACAGTAATCTTTTGCAAAACGGATAAACAAGCCTTTCACTCTTGAGATTTTAAAACAGAGACAAAATTTACTTGTGAGGCATGCCTGCGGTTATCCCCCAAGAGCTACATGAGCATGAAATATGAAATTGGTCTGAATCATAATTGAGTGGAAACAGTAACACACTATGTTTTAAAATAAAAGCAGTTGTTAAGATTAGACATGACTGAATTATACGGTCAAAAATACACGGTCAAAAATATTTATTACATTTATAATATAATTATAATACATTTATAACTAAAATAATTACACAGTCAAAGCATTGAGAAACACATCCCTTTTCTAACTTTTGACATTCTTACATATAAAGGTTATTTTAGAGACAGGTTGAGGATTAAGACAAAACAGTCTCCCAAACACATTATTGTGTTTTGAATCAGCATTACTCGAATACACCTCCAAAGTAGTGATTTTAAACTTTAAAAAAGTAAATAAAAAAATAATAGTAATGATACTGAAAATAACTGAAACTGAAAAAAATAAAATAACATAAAAATTAATTACTGGATATTTGCACCGGGCTCCCTAACTACGGTGCTAATCTTTATGTAATATATTGCTCTTTTAAGTTAATTTTCTGTTTTTTCTCCTTAGAAATTATTAGTAGAATTTCTACTGATAGTTCAGATGAATTATTATTAATTATTGTCCAGCTGATTTCCAGGATAAACATTTCATCCTTCCTTCTGAGGTACATTCATGCAAATGTATTGGCAAATTACCATATTTTTGGTTGTCTGTCTTGCTTTCAGGAAATATTCATCAAGAAGTCACTTGTCCATCTTGTAAATAAACTGCTCCAGGTAAGCCGAATGACTTATTTGTGTGTGTGTGTGTGTGTGTGTGTGTGTGTGTGTGTGTGTGTGTGTGTGTGTGTGTGTGTGTGTGTGTGTGTGTATGGGTGGGTGGGTGTGTGTGTGGACACTCATATTTGTTGGCTACTTGAGGCAATGCAAATTCATCAACATCTACCTCTACCCCTGCGATGCCATAAAGAAAGTTTACATGAAAATGTGTGTGTTTACCTTTCTAAGATTTAATGATGATTCGTAATAATATTTTAATTACAGTGAAAAACGTTGTCTGTGAGTTGGTCTGGTTACTATGGTTTGTGAAAATGAAAGTCACGTTGTTACAGTGATCCCTGATTCTGATAGCTGCAATTTCCTGAGCTGTGACATAAGAGTTTAGAAAGCCATAGCTCATAGAAATTCCATTATAGCAATCTGAAATACGAAAATCATTATTTTCATTTTTTCAGCAAGTTTGTGGACAGACAGGAAGTTGACCTTAAGGACTACACTGTATTCCTACCAGAGCATAGGTCAATACCATCATCTATCAACTGTGCTCATTCTTTTCCTTAACTATTTCTTTGAAACCTACAATCCCTTGCCAGTTATCATCCCTTCATCTTTCTCTCTCACATCCACTCCTTTTGACCACCATTGTGCTAAAGAGTCTCTCCTCATCTTCAACGCATTTTCAACAAATCAATGTGAGCTGAGGGGCTTTAGAAATAGTGTGAGTCTGATTGATTTCTTATGTTAACACATTATAGAGGCCTGTAAGGAGACCGCCAGATTCAATTTCCCAGGTGAGGGACACTGAGAGAGTCAAACTTTTAAAGTGTAGGGACGAGTCGAAGGAGATGGTACATGAGCCAAAAGCAAAACTGAAGAACCCTCTTCAAGATTTGCCAGAGATTATATGCCAATTATACTTTCCATCTCCAAGGAAGTAATCCCACATTGAAATGGGCTTTTTGCTTCTCTGTCTGTCTAAGGATTCCCTCTCAAATGTATGGACATCAGAGGATTCCTTTTTGTTATTTTTTTTTTCTCTTTAATACAACCCCAATGCACACTGTAGGAAATTCCCTTCTTGTGCTAACTTCATGTTTTAGTCATTGTATCTGTAAGGGAGATTTGACTAAAGGTGGCAGGCAAATGGCTGAGACAGTGCTGACAGACTCTATGAAGAATTTCAAATGCAACTCAGACAGCAATTGCACTTGGATGATTATCTGACAGCTTAGCAAGAAAATTTCCACTTGGGACTTTAAATACGAAGTGAGAATTTAATTTTGTATGGACACATTGTTAGAGCCAAAACAAAGCATTTTATCTTTTTTTTTTTGCCTACTCCTATTAGTGCATTGATTCTTCATCCACTTTGAGAACTTATGCATTGGACTACTATGCTAAGGGCAGGTAATAGCAAATGACAACATCAAGTGACGAAAACAAGTAAGACATTGTAACAGTGATTTAATGAAGGAAATGTAAATAGTTCCAAATTAAGTGTTTAGCCAAAGGATAAGAATATATGAGGCCCCTCCCCTTCTATTATAGTTCGTAAGAAAGTATCCTGAAAGCAAAGTAAAGCAAATCCACAACGCAATGTTTCCAGTATTGGCTTACTGTGGTGTACTAAAGGCAAGAGTGCAAAGGAACTCTCCTCAGTAACTTGTTGATGCAGGGTATACTGTCCATGCTCTTCTATTAATGGTGACAATTGAATAAAGTATAATGTCTGGCTTTGTTTGGTCAATATTAAGTACTTTAGAATAAATTAGAAGCCTTGAAAATCCCAATTTCATTGTCTGTCAACTCTCTGAGCTAATCAGCTAACTCCTCGCCCATGCCAGGATTTTTCTTGAATTATAATTATGATTATAATGTGGCCCTCTCACTCATAGTCTGTGCTGTTTCCAACTCTCAATGGGTGTCTTAATGGAGAATAATGTACAGAGCATGTCAGTGAGCGCTTAGGGCTAGGGGACCTATCGGATGTCTGTCATTTCTCTGCCAATTACGAGAATGCAATTCAAGTATTGCTAGGAACCTACTGTTAGTTCAGAACTCCATTGTTTGGACTGCTGCAGTGTCTAGACTGCCGTAGCAGTAATGTATTTGTATATCCCGAACACATTTGTATCCCTTAATCAATTAAAAGGAGAAAGAAAAAGACAGGGGAAAGATGTGTTATTTTCATCAATTGTGGCAACAAATGGCATCACGGAAGCCCACAAACCCCCTTTCTACATCGATGGGCTGGCACCAAGTTTTGCAGTATATGGTTATGGAGATTTAAAAAAATTGTTTTACAATAAGTAAGGTGCGGCATGGTGGCACAGTGTTTCGGCCTCAAAGCACGATGGACCCTGGTTCAATTCCAACAAGGGGTCCTTTCAGTGTGGAGTTTGCATCTTCTCCCCGTGTCTGCATAGGTTTCCTCCCACAGTCCAAAACCAACCAGGATGTTAACTGGAAAAAAATGGGAAAATTACCCCCGAATGAGTGAGTGAATTGGTGTCTGTCTATATATATGGCCCTGCGATTGACTGGCAACCAGTCCAGGGTGTACCCCACCTGATGACAGCTGGGATAGGCTCCAGGATCCCCCACGGCCCTGAGTGCAGAATTAGGATTTAGTCACAACCTTGATGCTTTGGTGAACAGGAGCCTTCATCTACTATTAGAAGTAAAAATTTTACCATATGTTGTGCAGTCCTAATTTAAATGTAACCCTTAGAATATTTTCTTCTCACTTAAGTGTGGAGAAGACCTGCACAACATCCATCCATCCATCCATCATCTGCCGCTTATCCTGCACTCAGGGTTGCGGGGGATGTTGGAGCTTATCCCAGCTGTCATCGGGCGAGACGCGGGGTACACCCTGGACTGGTCGCCAGTCAATCGCAGGGCCACATATACAGACAAACAACTTTCACTCACTCGGGGTAATTTTTCCCAATTGTTTCCAATTAACCTGCTGCATGTTTTTGGACTGTGGGAGGAAACCCATGCAGAGGACTGCATCAAGGACTTATCTGTCTTCCTCCAAAGCATGCATTCGGGTAGTTCATATTTTAATCTATGTAAAATGAGAATCTGCGCACTGTTTGCAAGTTTGTGCCCTCTGCATGAATTTGCTAATTACATAGAATTTCAAGAGCGATGGAGTGCTAAACATCCACAGTCATGTTCCAACATATCAACTTGTCAATTCATCATGAGGGACTTTTTTCAAACAACCACAAGAAGGGGTTTTTGTACATTTGAACACTGTACATTTTGTACATTGTCAAATTACTGTTGTTTGGACAAAAACTTGGATAAAGTAATCTTCGTGTTTTTTGACCATGTAAATAAACATTCACATCGAAACAGGTTATTCCCTGCATTTCTCTAAATTTATTTCTCAAAATATACATTAAAAATCCTGACCAACTGTTCTGTATATTATGTTACAAAACTATACAATACTGTATCTGTTTTGTATTTTAGTGTATGTGTTCATCTAGTTTGAAGTGTCTGCTCACAGAGAACTTTTTGAAGCAAGTGTCTATTTCTCAGAGGAAACTGCTCTCTATCCTACCATGTTCTACAAAATCAGCAGAAACAACTGGTCTGCAGTATTCTCCATTTCCATATCTCATTCAGTCTTGCATCGGAACTACTTGCAGAATTTTAGACACAAGCAAATATATGAACATGGTAAATATGAGCTCCTCATCTGAAGTCATAGCAGGGGGGTTAGAAACACTCTGAAATGATGACAGATGAAAATGTCCCAATAGGAGCATACAGTAAGGCAGATGCAGTACAACAGTATCAATTCTGATAAGTCCGATTTCACTTACTGTAGATGGCTCAAGAACATTTGGATTATTAATATTTTTCTACATTGTTGTTTCTATTTAGTCATGTTTTTAGTTTTATTTATTCATTTTTTACTGTGGATGAAATCAACCCACCCTTCCCTGCTAAAAAGAAAATATACTTTTTTTACTTCTTTCTTTCAGCAAGCCACTTCCTACAGTTTTTGATTGATTTCATGTATGAATCATTCAAATGATGTGTTTGGAATATGAACTAGCAATGGGAGTAAGGCTTACAATTCCTCATTTATTCAAATATGTCTCTTTCTTGCAGCACATCTGAATAATAGCACAGTCTGCCAGATTGAATTTTTGATGATGAAGAAATAATGGATGTTGGTATATGTGTATGTTAATATATTAGCCATGAGTTTGTTGAAATTTTTAAATAATACAAAATAACTGCAATAAATTATTTTTTTTTATTTTTTTTTCCTCTAATATTGCTGCTGCAACCCCCGAATTTCCCCTATGGAGATCAATAAAGTATTATCTTATCTTATCTTATCTTATCTTATCTTATCTTATCTTATCTTATCTTATCTTATCTTATCTTATCTTATCTTACATCTCATATCTATGTTACTTCCAATCTGTATGCCTTATGTTGAGTATTTTTTGTCAAAGTTTGTTTGTTTGCCTTTTCCAAAACTCCTAATGGTTTCTTTATACTCCTTTTGGTTACTTTACATGACATTATAGTTTCAATTGAATACCATATCTGCAATGCAAGGTAATATTGAAAGTATTATTTAGAGATCATGGTCAGGATATCCTTGGAGAAAATATGAAAAAATGCATTATCGGCAGGATTAAAAGGGTTTCCTTCAGGAAACAATTATTTCATTTTTTTATGTTTTTTTGCTCTATTAAAAGCGAGTCCCTGAACTTAAGAGAGTTTTAGACTTGTGAAAAGGCTTTCCTAATTAATTTTTTTTCGACAAGCTCTATTTTTTAAATCTTCATTGTTTTGTGGCCAGACCTTTATATTGATTTTTTTACTTTATTTCCAAGGTGATGTTCCAGATTAGATAGAATTTGCTATCAGTGTGTAAATGTAATTTTGTTTGTAGGATGATTTGTCAAAATAATCACCATGTAGTTTTTTATTCCTCTCTCTGATGTTGGTGGTGGATTAGATTCATGTGTGCATTTGCAATACTGGCTGTAAGACGTTGGGCTGTGTTACACTTGAATGATTTTGATTCATTTAGCACTTCACTGAATTTCCATATAACACAAAGTCGACCCAAAATTTTGTGTCCACACATGTGGCATCAGATTTTAACACAATATACAATATGATCTCAAAATTAGTTTCAAAAATTATCCATTCCTCTCCTTATATTTTATCTTAAACATTCTTCATATTAAAGGCAGCACTGGACCAGTATACAAAAAATAGATCCATCCATCCATCCATCTTCAGCCACTTATCCGTAGACGGGTCGCGGGGGCAGCAGCTGGAGCACGGACGCCCAGACTTCCCTCTCCCCAGCCACATGGCGTTCCCAGGCCAGCCTAGAGACATAGTCTCTCCAGCGTGTCCTGGGTCTTCCCCACGGTATCCTCCCAGATGGACATGCCCAACCAGTCTACATGTGTTTTGTGGACTTGGAAAAGGCATTCGACCGTGTCCCGCGGGTAGTCCTTTGGGGGGTGCTCCAGGAGTATGGGGTACCGATCCCCGTTATACGGGCTGTTCGGTCCCTGTATGCCCGGAGTCAGAGCTTGGTCCGCATTGACGGTTCTAAGTCTGATTTCCGGTGAGAGTTGGACTCCGCCAGGGCTGCCCTTTGTCACCGATTCTGTTCATAATTTTTATGGACAGAATTTCCAGGCGCAGCCAAGGCGTCGAGGGGATCTGGTTTGGTGGCCACAGGATCAAGTCTCTGCTTCTTGCAGATGATGTGGTCCTGTTGGCTCCATCAGGCCATGATCTCCAGCTCTCGCTAGAGTGGTTCGCAGCCGAATGTGAAGTGGCTGGGATGTGGATCAGCACCTCCAAATCCGAGACCATGGTGCTAAACCGGAAACGGATGGAGTGCCCACTCCGGGTAGGGAAAGAGGTCCTGCCCCAAGTGGAGGAGTTCAAGAATCTAGGGGTCTTGTTCACAAGTGAGGGAAGGATGGAGCGGGAAATCGACAGGCAGATCGGTGCAGCGTCTGCAGTGATGCAGACTCTGTACCGGTCTGTCATGGTTAAGAGGGAGCTGAGCCGTAAGGCGAAGCTTTTCACATATAATACCATGTGAAAAGCCATTACAGTGTCTAGGAAGCAGCTCTACAAACTTTGGCAGGTCGGGAGAAGCTTGGGATTCAAACTAGGAACGTTTGGTTCCTACTGGTTCATACTTCTCCTTTAATTACGACATGAATAATTAATGTTGGTGTTAGCCTTCAAACACCTGTGGATGCCCTGTCCATGATACCACCATTATGTTTCCTCTTTTAAGCTAATCAAGTAATTATAAAGCAAATGTACAAAGCAAGTCTGCTTTAGAAATTACCCAATTTAATTCAAAGGAATTCTAACAATGTGATTTGTAAGACACTTACAAGGATGGAAAAATGAGAGAAAATGCAGCTTGTAGTGGTGGAAAAACATAATAAAAAAAAAACATCATAACATAAAAAGACCTCCAACTAGCGATAGAGCAGATGCAGAAGTATAGCATCACTATCGTAACAGCTGCTTGCTTTATACCAGATATTCTGTTCCAACTACTGGCAGTATTCAATTTTTTTGTCCTGACGTTAACTTGACTGCATTGTCAACCCCCTCCTTCTGTCACACAGTATTGACCCAAATCTGGTGGCCAGATTAGACTGATTGCTTGATTCTGCATTTACAATAACTTGTTCATTCAAATTTGGGCTCAAATTAATTCAATTTTTATTTACTCTTCAGTCTAAATTCTCTCTAGGCACATACACAATCAGAAAATTGAAAGTAAATGATATCTCATGTGATTTGTGCACCTGTATATATACGTGTTCACAACCGTCCATCCATTCATCCATCTTCTGCCCTTCATCAGAAGTCGGGTCGCCGGGGCAGCAGCCGGAGCAGGGAGGCCGAGACTTCCCTTTCCTCAGCCACATAGTCCAGCTCCTCTGGGGGGACCCCAAGGCGCTTTAAGGCCAGTCTCGAGACATAATCTCTCCAGCCTGTCATGGGTCTTTCCCGTGGCCTCCTCCCAGTTGGACATGCCGGGACAACCTCCCCCAGGGGGGCATCAGGACGCATCCTGACCAGATGCCTGAGCCACTTCATCTGACTCCTCTCTTTACGGAGGAGCAGCGACTCTACTCCGAGTTCCTCCCGGATGGCCGAACTTCTCCCCTTATCCAGCCGAAGAGTCCGGCCACCCTGTGGAGAAAACTAATTTCGGCCGCTTGAATCCGCACTCTCGTTCTTTCGATAACTACCCACAGCCAAAGGTGGTGGTACGAAGATAGATGGACTGCTAAATTGAGAGCTTCGTTTTCTTGCTCAGCTCCCTCTTCACCACGACATAGACATATAAAGTCTGCAGACGCTGCACCGATCCGCCTTTTGATCTTCTGCTGCATCCTTCCCTCACTTGTAAACAAGACCCCGAGATACTTAAACTCCTCCACCTCTTCGTGGACCCGGAGTGGGCACTCCACCCGTTTCTGGTTGAGGACTATTGTCTTGGATTTGGAGGTGCTGATCCTCATCCCGGCCGCTTCACATTCGGCGATGAACCGCTCCAGTGAGAGCTGGAGATCATGGCCTGATGAAGCCAACAGAACCACATCATCTGCAAAAAATCAGTGACTTGATCCTGTGGCCACCAAACCAGATCGCCTGCACACCATCGCTGCGCCTAGATAATCCGTCCATAAAAGTTATGAACAGAATCGGTGACAAAGGACAGCCCTGGCAGAGTCCAACTCTCACCAGAAACAGGTCCGATCTACTACTGCCAATGCAGACCAAGCTCCGACACCGGTAATACAGGGACCGAACAGCCCGTATCACAGGGTTCGGTACCCTATATTCCCGGAGCACCCCCCCACAGGATTGCCCCGTCGAAAACCCTGCTGAGGGTATAGAGTTGGTCCACTGTTCCACGACCAGGACGATAAATCATACTGCTCCTCCCGAATCCGAGGTTCAACGACCTGGCATTGTTCATGGTCTCCCTGGACTCCTCCCACGCCCGAGTTTTTGCCTCGGCGACCACCAAAGCTGCATGCCGCTGGGCTCCCGGTACCTGTCAGCTGCCTCCAGAGCCCCACAGGCCAAAAAGGCCCGGTATGACTCCTTCTTAAGCTTGACAGCATCCCTCACCACTGCGGTCCACCAATGGGTTCGAGGGTTTGCCGCCGACACAACAGGCACCGACCACCTTACGGTCGCAACTCCACACTACCTCCTCGACAATAGAAATGCAGAACGTGGCCCCATTCTGACTCAATGTCCCCCGCCTCCCTCGGAACGTGGTTGTAGCTCTGGCAGAGGTGAGAGTTGAAACTCCTCCTGACAGGGGACTCTGCCAGACGTTCCCAGCAGACCCCCACATTACGTTTTTGTCTGCCAGGTCTGACCGGCATTCTCCCCCACCACTGGAGCCAGCTCATCACCAGGTAGTGATCAGATGACAGCTCTGCCCCTCTCTTCACCCAAGTGTCCAGAATGTGCAGCTGCAAGTCTAATGACAAGACCACAGGGTCGATCAAAGGACTGTGGCCTAATGTTCATGTTTGCCAAGTGCAGATATGGACATCTCTATGCCTGTACATGGTGTTTGTTATGGCCAGAAATATGGCCGTCAGTAATGAGCACAGAAGTCCAAGTCCCTTCCAAGTCACACTGCTGTTGCCCACGTGAGCGTTTAATTTCCCCAGTAGAGCAAGGAATCACAAAAGGGGCGCTCTCTAGCAGCTCCCCTAGGGACCCCAAGAAGGGTTGGTAAGCCAACTGCTGTTGGGTGCATAGAACAGTCACAACCCGTCCCCCCGCCTGAAGGTGGAGGGATGCTACCCTCTCATCCACCGGGTTGAACCCAAACGTACAGGCGCTGAGTCGGGGGGGCAATCAATATGCCCATCCCTGCCCGACACCTCTCACGAGGGTCAGGCCTGGCTCCGGACTCCACGCTGTGCGTCGAGGTGAGTCTGAACATATCTAGTCGGTATCTCTCAGCCTCGCGCACCAGCTCGGGCTCCATCCACACCAGAAAGATGACATTCCATGTTCCAAAAGCCAGCTTCTGTCGCCGAAGGTTGGACGGCTGAAGTCCCCCACCCCAGCCACTGTGCGGCTCACACTGCACCCGACTCTCTTGGCCTTTCCTTTGGGTGGTGAGCCCAGGGGAAGAGGGACCCATGTCACCCCTTCGAGCTGTGCATGGCCGAGCCCCATGGGTTCAAGCCCGGTCACCAGGCGCTTGCAATCGAGCCCCACTCCTGAGCCTGGCTCCAGGAGGGGGGCCCCGGTGACCCGCGTCCGAGCGGGGGAAAACTAGGTCCAAAATTGTTTTCCGTAATGAGAGTCTTCTGAGCCGCGCATTGTCTGGTCCCTCACCTGGGACCTGTTTGCCTTGGGTGGCCCTTCCAGTGCCATAAAGCTCCCAACAACTTAGCTCCCAGGATCACTGGGACACACAACCCCTCCACCACAGTAAGGTGGCAGCGCACAACCACTGACTAACATTTGGCAGGGTACATAATTAAGATATTGTAAGCTACATAAAAATTGTCTTTTGTAAGCAAAGTTCAGTAACTGATCTAGACTGAACTATCACATTATCAGATCTCTTTTATACTAATGACATGAGTCAATGGTAAGAGCTGCCGCTTTGGATCCATCTATTCCTCGTCAGATTCCCAAGCTCAGCCTAGCCTGTCAAAGTGTTGTTGAGCAAGATTCTGAACTCCTAACTGCTCCCCAGGCACTGCTAAGTGTCTGGCTGTGCCTCATGGTTTAGCCATGATGGGTTAAATACAGAGGACAGCGTTCTCTGATGTTGTGCTATATGTATAACTGAATGTGACAAAACAAAGGCCTTTCTATCTTTCTTTATATTGGCCATTAAGGAATGGACTCCATCAGAATTCTGAAGGGGTTCTGTAACATCTGGCACCACGGCATTTTCAGTTGATCCCTCAAGTTCTGGAAATAGCAAAATGGGGGCTCCATGGATCAGACTTCTTTGTCCACCACATTTCTAAATGCTCAACTGCTCTGAGCTCTGGGGAATATAAAGGCCAACACTCAAATCTTTACAGATCTATTTTAACATAAATTTGGAGGGCAACAACTAAATGTATGGTTGGTGTGTGTTTTGCAGGTGATTTTTGAATTGACAAGGAAAACTATACTGCAGCCCATTAATGAGGGAGCCTACTGCATTGGTAAAATATGAACAAACGGCATCTGAAATTGAGAAATGATGGCAACATATAAGTATCAGGGAAAAGGGATATAAGGGAAAAGGAAAATAATGGCTTTGATAAATCATGGGAAATGTTGAAAATCAATGCAAATCACTTGAACAACTTTTGACAAAATCAATCTGCATTGTCTCCTCACAGTACCTTGAGTATCATAGTGTCAACATCCCATAGCACAAATCCATTGATACGTTAAATGGAGTACTATTCTGCCTCTTTGAAAGACACACTGTCAGTGAACATTGTAAATCAACTTACACATTTGTTTCAATGTAATATTAGATTTACCTGCATATGAACGATGTCCAAATGCATGAAATCTGGTGTAAATTAAGCCTATGGACCAAAGTCACTAGGATGAAATGGGACACGTCTTACTGCATTCATATAAAGCAAAATCAGTAGACCAGGCTTGGCTTGTTTCAGAAGGATGGCATAATTATGAAACACATACACATGCTAATTTTTTTCTATCCCCGCCATCTACACACATCATATTGGTAGGTGATCACTATATTGTTATTCTTTTCTTTGTTTTTTGTTTTTTTAATTTTTGTTGCTGTTTGTTCTCTTTCTTGAATTAGTGATTTGGCAAGGAAAGAACTCAGAAAATACTGCAAAAGGGGCAAAAATGTGGCAATGCTTACTACATTTTTATCTATTTATTTATTGATTCCATTCTAACCTTTACCCCGCCTTCATGGCTATTTTATCGAGGAGACAGGGAGCATGCAGACCAACATGCACAAGGGGTTGTGTGGTGCAGATGGAAATCTAATGCCTTCGCCATCCTCGTCTTCCTCTATTTCACACACTTTTAGCTCCTCCACTGTGAAATCCTGCCCATCAGGTCAGCTTGCTGACACACCAGTCAATACATGCACAGAAAGTAGAGTATAACCTTGCCCTGCTATGTCTTCAAAATACTCCCTACCAAGGTTTATCCATTCCTATAAATTCAAAACTGTAATGAAGGGGTTTGCAAAAAATCAACAAAATTTCCAAGAATCAAGTTTCCAATTAGTTTTAATTATTTTGTATTGCAGTTGTTATTTTGAACATGAATGAGCCCTGGGTGATGCTTTAGGGCGTCTGTGATGAGCCTTGGGACTGATCCAGGCAATCTGCAGTACATTATAAAACATTGCTTTTTTTTAAGAATGTGAAGAGAAACAAGTTAAATCTACATAGATGTCCAAAGCACATGAGCCCCTGGCAAGCCTGCTGTCTTTTTGACAGATCTGGAACCTTCAGTTATAAAATCAACCCTCCCTCTCCATAATTTTGTTAAACTTGAGGATACTTTTTCTTGCTCTTTTCTGCCATTCACATTTCGTCTTATCCTTGCCCTTTCTTGCCTTGCCTGCTATTTCTCTGAGGGCTGCTTTGCCACCTTGAAGCAACAGAAATCTGATATTGAAATGTCCTGTCCTTTTCATGTCAATCAGTGATACCCCATAGGATGAGAGAAAAAGAGAAAAAAATTGTGAAGAATGTGAGGGTTAGATAAGAAAGGAGGACAAAGAATGAACAAAGCTGGAAGGGCATGGGGCAGCTGGATGCATTAAAGCTCTGGCTTCACATGGCCACATGTACATGTGCCTAACACAAAATGGCTCCATCTGTCTGCAGCAGAAAACCAAGCTAAATAACTCACTGCTCCATTAAGGCACTAAATCACTTGCAATGTAAAAGCACTCTTCACTTGCGTAACGAATTGACAGTAATGGCTCGTTACTACTTTGATCCACCAACACACACGCTCCTCTTGCACATTCATACATTCATTCTAACAATAGGCCTGCACTCCTGTGAACCACTTAGGTTTTGATCCGCCAATTCAACAATGCTAAAGCAATGAATCTGCCTACAATGAGCTCATATGGAAGGATTCATGTTGGAAAAGATGACATTTTAAAGACAAAAAACAGACTAATAAAAGAGGTGATTAGACAAGCATTTGTCTAAGAAAAAAAACTACCCATCAGAAGATGAAATGCAGAACACTAATACTTTGAAACACACTGCATTGTATACCCATGTAAAATGTCAAATGCAGTGTTTTTAAAACAAGGGGAATGTGACAGTCAAATTGGAATATAAATACATTATTCCCCTCCAACTCATGGCTCATAGGACCAAAACAAAACCACTAGCAACGAATGCACGCACCCATGCAATAACATCAAACTGTCTTCATTCAAGCCCAATGACTTATTTGAAGGAATACAGACAGAAGACAAGTAGATCAAGTTAAACACACAAAAAGTATAGCCAACATTCTTAGGAATTGTTTGGTCCTGGGATATTACTTATTAAGGTGTTTTTCTGAATATGAAGACATTTCACTGGATAAACTTTTTTTTTTCTTTTTTTTGCAGGTGGTTGTAGCTTCAGTACAATTTTAGTGGGGAAAGGGGGACAAACTGAAGGTGAGGTTGTTAGAGTTCAACTACTGCCATTACACATTCCCACAGGGAAATCAAAAGCCCAGTGAACAAGGCAACTCCCACTGCTTGGGAATGCTCGAGTCCATGGTCCAACCTCCTTCTTCCGGTTGGCTCTGCAATGAGATTAGTCTGGCAAAGAAAACTACTTGAAATGCTACACCACATTAACCACACATATGCAGATGCAGTCAACTCATCATGTTAGTACCTATTTCAAAAGACCAAATCATATTTCTCTCTATCATCTAAATGTACATATTATTGAAATTCAAGGTTAAAGCTGTAAGATATTATTTCACAAATGATGCCTGTTCCTGGCAAATGTAGTCAAACATAGTAGATAAAGACAGAGTCAAAGTCAGCTTTATTGTCAATTTCTCTGCATGTGCTGAACATACAGAGGATCGAGAACACATTTCTCACAATCCCACGGTGACATGAAATCAAGAGTAATTTGAAGCAAATTAGCAATAGATTGGACTGTTACATTAAACACTAATCATTAAACTATGAGGTATTGAAGAGTAAAGTGCATGGAGATACAGACTGATTTTTAGTGCAAAGCAGCAGTAGTGCAAAAAAGAAAAAAATAAGTAAATGAAAAATTACTAAAATTTATTGAAAAATTGTATCTTGTCATTTGCTTCCAATCCAGGTGATATCTGTAAATAGATATCAAAACTGGTGAATGCTCTTTCAATTCAAAACACACACTGTTGTTGTGGTTTTAATACTCAAAATGATGTAAGTGCAATCTTTGGAAACATATTTCATTTTGATAATCATTTTTGAAAGGTGGAAGGTTGTTCTGGACATGATATGGTCAAGATCCTTTGTTGGAGATATATTAAGTAAAATGTGTTCGGTTGTAGTGGACACTGAGGGGCGTATTCCCCACTGGACAAGTGGCTGGGTGGCAAGAGATATATGCACCCCGGAAGTGCACTGTGTTCTGTTGTATGGTTGGTGTTTGTTGATGAAAGTTGAACTCACCCATGACTCCAAGGCTCCGTCATCACTTTCCTCGCCGAGTACAACAAGGTAAAGGTAATATTAACTATATAGGAACCTGTGATGGGCAGAATAGTATATATACTGATACTGTCCGGGGGTCATTTTTTAGCAAATTTGAAATTCAATTTTTCTGTCGTCCCTATTCTTTGACCATCGTGCAATCCCTGTTATTTCTACGATCAACCTATTAAAATACAATATTATATTTTATTTCAGCATCTGTTGCCATCAGAGGGTGCTGCAGCTTCCCCAGACTATATAATGCTGCAATAAGACTTTAACTTTTAGAGTCAGTACAGCAACCTCTTATCTTTAAAGTGATCGGTTGAGATGGTTTGATATGGAAGCAGAAAGGGATCATGACCTGTCAAGCACTGGCACTTGGCATAATCAACCTTTCCTTCGACTGCTAGCAGAAACGAGCAAAAGTCATCCAGGACTGCATTTCCTTGAGTGTCTGAAAGGCCAAATGCATCATGGACTTTTCCAGAAGGTCTTCCGTTAGTTACCAAGCTGTTTCCTTGATGTTAACACCATGAGGCAGACCTTACTTTAGCTGTTGCATGTGTTCCTTATAAATGTATATCTTAGACACCTTAAAGTACTGGGAAACCTGGGAACTGTTCCTAATGCTGGATACACTGTCCTTTGAGGGAAAGATAACAGAAATAGCAGAAGCGGAACGTGGAAGCAAAGAACTACACAATATGCTTAATGCTACCTAACAATTCATTTGGAATTCCCTGTGATATGTATCTTTTTCTAAAAGTATGTTATATATCCTATCCATGTTAAGGCATGAAACAGCGTAGCTTTGTTTTGAGAAATGTGATTATCAGTTCACTCATACATGTGCAGCACTTTCATTGATCATAAATAATCCTTACAAGTTACACAGTTATCAGGCAGGTTGCAGTATTATCATCTTAACTTTCTGAATTCAGTGTATCATCAAAATTACATCACAAACCAAGATGTGTTCATATTTTCCAGTGATAATTGACCTATCATGGTTTTCAGTCCATAGTGATAAAAACAATACAATTCTGGATTTATTCATTGAATGAGAAAGACTAAACAAAAATGTTTTGCTTTGTTTTTTTCGTTAATAGAACGGATATTTGATGAACAATAAATACTTTGCCATATTTTCAAAGCTGGGCTGACTGCGTATTTTAAGTACATTCCCATGTGATCTTAGATAGCACATTTTGTTTATAATAAGCTTCAAAGAAAGAGATGTATCATAATCTCAAGACAACTACTGGAAAATAAATCATGGTTTCGGTCAGAATTATTGCATTCAAATGTCATGTCAATGAAACATGTGACAGCAAGGTGTGTTATAGTGAATTAGAGCTGCAGATAAATCCTGACAGAGATGTCTCAGGACGCATGCCATGGCTGTCATGCAAGCCTGACATAATCTCTGAGTTGGGTTGCTACCTAGTGTATATTTTTGATAGAAGCAGGATTGGAGTGAGTGCTGTCAAGACATGCCTTCATGCCTTTTTAAAACTTTATGTCTGATGTAGATAAATAAACTGTTAAGATTGTTTTCTACCTTATGGATTTTGTGATATGGTGTGGTGTGTGGACACCCCTTGGTGTTCGCCACAATGGATCCGTCACTGTATTCTCACTGTCTGTCTCCTTGCATGTGTTGAAGGGCAAGAGATTTGATGGGAGGGAGGGGCTGATTAGAGGTTCAGTTGTATGTGATGGAGTCCAGTGGCATGATCTGGCCAGAGCAAAATGGGAAGCAACACAAAAACACCTTTAGTAGCACAGGACTTTTCCCCTATGGAGTCCCATGAAGCAGACACGACTGCAACGATTGACGCTGTTGTCTCAAGCCTGACAGTGGTGCCATGATGCCTGGAACTGCTCTCCCAGCTCAGGGAAAATGAAAGTGCTAATGAGACAGACTCGGTTGGGGTGGAGGAGATGGGGGGCTGACAAAAAGAGGCTCTTCAATAGCACCACAAAATCCACTGGCCACAAAATCAGCCATCTACACAATATAACTGCAATAACTGTATTTGTGATATGGCTCTGTCACTGGGAATACTTAAATGGAGACATGGAGGATTCAAATTCCTGCTTTTTGCCCTTTTAGGATGTCCTTCTGTAGTTACACGATACCCTCTATACTTCAAGAGATCGTTTCACTGATGAATGAATGAATGAATGAATTAATTAATTAATTAATTAAATTCCTGGAGCAAAAAGCTGGAACTAATCCCAGCTGATGCTGAGTCACATCAGTGGCACTAGTTGATTGGGCTGGCAAACACTGATTAACTCACTCATACTCACATTTGGATCAAAAAGAAAATTCAAACCTCAATTTAACCCAGCTTCGATTTCGAGGGGGCAAGAGTACTCAAAGAAAACCCACATTGGAGATGTTCAAGTTGCTCTCGGAGTGTCCCCAGCATGCCATCATTTTCAGACACAAAACCTTGTTTCTATAACATGAAAATACAAACCACTGTACTACTCTGTTGATATAGTAAAACTATAGCTAGAATAATCTACTGATAACCATCCCTATCTTCTTTTACCAATATAAAACCAAAAGAATATATGATCAAAAAATACATAATCAAGGTTTAATTGAACACCAAAGCCACTTTTCGTGACGATCCACAATGCAATCATTGATATTATCCCACCATTACAATAATGTGCTTTTCCCACGAAATAAAAAATATAAAAGTTGATAATAACAAGTCTGATTATGATTTTTTATTGTACTCAAGAATGGAGGGATGTGACTGGCTTCCAATTGTGCTGCCCCCTTTTTCCACAAATGTCAGTTCACTATGGTGGACATCATAGCACTATGCACAGATCTGTCACAGAACGATCTGTGTTCCCATCCTGGCTCTGTGCACTTCCATTAAAGTTGGAGGAAGTTAAAATGACAATAATCCTGACTTCTAAAAAAGACATCCATACACAAATGAATAAAAACCATCCGACAAATTAATATTCTATTGTGTTACAACATTTCAACAGAAAAAAGGTGACAAAATGCAGTAAAGTGACAAGAACACATTTTGAGAAGAATTAGAAAATGTTGAATTTAACTCAAATACCTTGAAAACTCTTTCTTTTGAAGTCCGTCTACTGTGTTCTCAAAGAGAGCACCAGAGAACTCCATTATCCCATCCTACCCTGCTGAGTCTGAAATGACTATGTCAATAGCACCGGTCTAGTGATAGGGGTTTACTGCTCCTTCTCAAGATTACAAAGAGACAAGCAGACAGTGTGGGGGACAACATATTTATGTGTGTCTGTGTAACCGCAAAATAACATGGGCACAAGAAAGACACAGATATATGAGGGGAGGAGGGGGACAGATTCAAGCATTAGCCATTTCGCTGAACCGCTCATATGATCTCATAGTCCCTAATGCTGTCTGATCAAGAGCGAGTTGGGGTTATGGGACATGTTTTACCTTTTCATCCTTCAGGCTTAATATTCAACATATTAGAGCCTCATGTAGTCATTTACAGCTGATCTTCCAAATGGGGAAAAAAAATCCTCTTGTGGCAAATCAATTTTATTGAACATTATTTTCTGGCAGATTCGGGAGACTGATGATTTTTTTTCAAACTTAAATACTATGACCTTCGAGAACTGAAAAAAGTATAGCAGGAATGGCTTTGTAAAATATTTTGTGCATGTTACCCTTAAAAAAAGGAGGCTCCATGAAAATCATTGATCCGTAGTAAATGAGGCATTACATGCAATCCATGCAAATGCCTCAGTCTCCACTTTGAAAACGACAGGTGCACAAGACAGGCTGGATATCAACTAACACCTGTGAAGCTTTTTACATATTACTCGAAATGCAATTTCAGTTTGACTTTTTCCATAATCCACATGTTGCTTTGTATTTATTTATGTATCTTTTATTTAATAACAGTAGCATACCGGTGAAACAAAACACAGAGGCTCCTCAATCAAAAGGTGTAACTATATGAATCCCATCTCTTTCCCTCAAATGAAATACATTATAAGTCCTCTAGGGAAGATTTCAAATCAGAAACTTTACGTTTTCTTTCTCTTTCATTCATGTGGCACCACAACTGAATTCATCCCTGTTGTTTTGAGGTGATACTCATCGTAAATTTTAACACCGTAAGGTCTCAGAGATGTATTGCTAAGCAGAATCCCACCATCTCCTACGCCCCCACCCACCTTATGGGTTGTCAATAACCCTTTTCTGACCTTGTGAAAACATGACTCTTCCCTAAAGTAAGCTCGCTTGGCTGCAAAACAATGTACGTTCGCCAGGCTGAAAACAGACTAAGCTCGGGAGTGATGATATATTGGAGGAAATCTGTGCATCACCTCTCTGCACTTCAAATATACAGTCGTCCCCCATTAAGTCAGTCCAGCCCGGCTGATGCGTGCGTGCATGTGTGCAGGCGTCCATGTGTGCGTGTATGTGTGTGTGTGTGTGTGTGTGTGGTGTGTGGTGGGGGGGGGTGTGCAGGAGTCTTTGTGTGTCCCTCCCGCTGTTCACCCACACC
>CAAKHD010011901.1:57089-139849 GCA_901007705.1 Fistularia tabacaria
GGTGGTGGGTGCGTGGATTTGTGGGGGGGTCCTTGTGGCGGGGTTGGGTTTGGGGGGTGTGGGGTGGTGGGGTGGGGGGGGGGGGGGTTGCAGCGTAATTTTTAATTCATTCCGTGCTGTGAACCATACCCAACACTTTATCTATTTGACTGCTTATTATCGAAGCGCATCTAAACGCCCCGCCAATCAAATTCAAGTGGCCGTGGGGATTGTGAAATCTGTGACTGGGCCGAGGGAAGTGTGGAGAGAAAAATAAGTGACAAGAGCCCGGAGAGTCGTGGGGGTGTAAAAAAGATAAAAAATAAATAAATAAAATCCGCAGCGAATGTACAGAGCAGAAATGCATCTGAAAGCCACATTACCAAAGTGCGTGTGTGTGTGTGTGTGTGTGTGTGTGTGTGTGTGTGTGTGTGTGTGTGTGTGTCTGTGTGTGTGTCCGGCACTGCAGCAATCAAAGGGCACCGGCACCACTCCTTTCACACCGACACCGCAACCGGGCGACATACCTGGTTTTTATGCCGCGTCCCATCTTCGAGTTCAGAAGAGCTGTTCATGATTCCCCATCGGTTATTTACCATCCTACGGAGAATCTGCACATTATCCACCTGCTTCTTCCAGGCGAAAAAGGATAAATCCACCCTTCTTTCAGTCTTCACCTGTGATTCAGCCTACTCCATGGAAAAAAAAATGGGTAGAATGTGGAAAAGAAAGAGGGGTGGCACAACTACTTCTGCGGATCGGAAGCCTTAACCAAAGATTACGCACCAAAACTGGACTTAATCCCTCTTGCGCATCTTCTCGGTATCTCGTTATTCCACGAAAAACGTAGGGAGAAAAATACTGTTCACACTTGTGATAACTTGGTTTCATAAACGCAATGTTACATTCGACCAGATCGTATTAAAAAAATAATACCAGCATTACCCTGTTTTTCCAGTTTTTTTTTTGTTTGTTTTTTTTGTTGTTGTATCTTTTTTTTTTTTTTTTAATTTTTGAGTCAGGTTACAAAGTGAAACCTAACCTTTCCGTCCATCCACTCCGATCCTCCCAGCTCAGCTGGAGACTCGACTTAAAACCCCGTCCGTTTCCGGGTGCTGATTGAAAAAGTCCAGACAGGATGGGCTCGGCTCGTCTCCCCGTGCTTTTCCAAGGCGAGAAGACTGCCGATACGGAGCCCGCGGGATGGAAGAATATGTCCTGCTCTATTTTCCCACACGGGCTGCCGCTTCGCAGCGACGTCTCTGACTGCTCCCCCACCCCCCCCTCCACACCGGTTACCGGGTTATTGGCAGGATCTGATCGTGATACCGCACACGACGCTCCGCGTGTCCGTCTGTCAATCAGCGCGTCCCTTAGGCACGCGCCGTGCGCTCAACGGCCGTGTTCCGCCCGCCCCTGCCCTGCCCAAACCCCCGCCCCCCGACTCCACAGCCACGTGAAGGGCAGCGGATGGCGGCACATCTGTCCTGGCCGGTTTGTAACCCGGCGAGTATCAGTTGATGACAAACAGAGGAGCCTCACAACGTCACAAGGTGCGTGTCTGTGCGAGTTAATGGACTCCGATGGCCCATGGATGAATGGAGAGTATGAACGCATTCTAAGTCAGACACAGATGATTGAAAACAGAGAAATAGTAGGTAAGAAGTAGGAAGTTTTAACTTCATACAATTCACTGACTCCTGTACTCATAGGACAGGAGTCAGTTGATGTGGGAGAAGAGAATACCGCTGACAGCGACCTTCTATATAAATATACATATGTATATATATATATATATATATATAAGCCTTTATTGCCATCATACAGTGTCCCTTACCCCGAAATTACTGTTCTGCTGTCCGCAATTGGCCGGCATGCCACTGCGGAGGGAGCAAACATGTCAGCCATTGAAGGCGCCATGTTGTGCAAAGAAAGACAGGAAAGGGTGGACAAGGGGGAATGAAAAAGAGAGGGAAAAATAAGCCACTCCCAAACTAGGCTCCTGTAGGGGGGCTCAGTTTGGGATTGGGAAAAACACCTCAGCACATAAGCAACATAATCAGACATTACAACAATACTCAAGACCTGCATGTGTGGGAGGGGGGTAGGTACTGGAGTAGGGATGGTCAGGTGTCACAGCACAGACACAGGGGGCCGTGCAAACTGCCCAACTGGCGCTCGAACAGCCCTCCCTATGCTGCTGTGCAACAGGGGGGAAAGGGGGTGGGAGCCAAGAAGACGTTGAGTTGAGGTAGGTATGTGTATCATGTGATCATCGTGCGTGATGATATGTGAGCCCGGGGACTTAAGTCTCCATTCAGTTCCGCCGAATTGTCTCGGCTGCCTGATGGTGATGGCTCTGTCATCACCATCAGGCAGCCGAGACAATTCGGAGACGACCTCGGAGAGTTCAGATACGGAGACAAAGTTCGCCGGTGGAGGATGGTGATGGGAGGGAATGGTGGAGGGACCATCTTGTCTGCATTCCATCCAGGAGAGAGTAGAGAAACCAGCCTTCCAAGGCCGGTGACGGGGGGAGGCAATGAAGATAACAATTGTTTTGGGTTCAGGCAGGCACTGTAATTTTCTGTCTGCCTTAAGTCTTGTCGAGTTCTCCCAGTGGATTCAGTTGCCCGAATTAGGTGGCTAATTTCCGTTGAGCCGAGCTGTCAACTTCTCCAAGTTGGTATCCAACTTTGACAAACGCTCATTCAGTCTACGACAGAGTTCATCTATCATTTGAGTCTGAGTGTGACCAACCTTGCCCATTCCTCCAACCATGACTGGCAGCTTGTCAAGTACTGCCAGCTTCTTCCACATTTTGCGATAAATCAGGAAACCGCCAGCTCCAAATAGCAGTATACCTGTTATTATAAATCCAATGATGTAAATATCTTCAGCGTCCTCCATGGAAAGGATCGACAGGCACACGATCCTCCACCTGCCCCAAGAGTCCATCGTGTATCCGGCTATAAACGTTCTGTCGGGGCATGAGGGCTCGCCTTCTCCCTACCTTCTTGTAAAAAAAAACTGGGTCAATGATGTTGAGAGACCAGCTAATAAATTCCATAAATATACATTTATATATTTAAAGCGAGAGGATTTTGCCAAACTTTGTTAAATTACTTTAAAAAGGGGTTTTGAATTGTCAGGTACATATTCATACAACAATCCATCAGTCTTAATTGTGTCACAGGTTTTTTTTTTTGTTTTTTTTTAATGATATGACCTGCAAAAGTATCTCAAAGCAATGTTTGGTCCCACCAAATGTAATCCAGGATACAGATAAGATAATACTTTATTGATCCCCATAGGGGAAATTCGGGAAATACAGCGTCAACTGCTCAAACTGCTGTGATGAGAGGCCTCTTTGGTTAATGCTCATAGAGGGGCCGGATGGGTATAGCCCTGCCATAGTGATTGATATCAAAAAGTTATGAAATAGCATAGTTTGTCCACATCTCTAACAAAACAGTCTCATTTCTGCCATTTTACAAGGTGTTGATTTTGAATTAAATTTAATTGCTTCTACAATGTGTTTCAGTGACAAGTCTCAGTTCTGCATGACTACGTCCAAAACCAAAATTCAAAATCATCCATCCATCCATCCATCCATCCATCCATCCATCCATCCATCCATCCATCCATCCATCCATCCATCCATCCATCCATCCATCCATCCATCCATCCATCTTCCTCCGCTTATCCGGGTCCTGGGTCTTCCCTGTGGCCTCCTCCCAGATGGACATGCCCGGAATACCTCCCCCGGGAAGCGTCCAGGCAGCCAAAAAGGGCCAATAGGACTACTTCTTCAGTTTTACAGTATCCATCACCGCTGGGGTCCACCAGCAGGTTTGAGGGTTGCTGCCCCGACAGGTGCCGACCGCCATCCAGCCGCAACTTTGGACTGCCGCCTCTACAATGGAAGCGCGTAACATTGCCCATTCTGACTCAATGTCTCTCGCCTCCCTCGGGACGTGGTTGTTAGCTCCGCCGGAGGTAGGTGTTGAAGCTCCTTCTGACAGGGGACTCTGCCAGATGTTCCCAGCAGATCCTCACATTACGTTTCAGTCTGCCAGGTCTGACCATCATCCTCCCCCATCTCCTGAGCCAGCTCACCACCTCATTGTGATCAGTTGACAGCTCTGCCTCTCTCTTCACCTGAGTGTCCAGGACATGCGGCTGCAAGTCCAACAACAAGACCACAAGGTTGATCAAAGAACTGTAGCCTAAGGTGCGTTGGTGCCTAGTGCACATATGGACACCTTTATGCCTGAATACGGTGTCTGTTATGGACAATTCGTAACGAGCACAGAAGTCCAATAAAAAAACACTGCTCAGGTTCAGATCAAGGGGGCCCTTCCTCCCAATCACGCCCTTCCAAGTCACTCTGTCATTGCCCACGTGACCATTTAAGTCTCTCAGTAGAGCGAGGGAGTCCCCTGAAGGAGCGCTCTCCAGCAGCCCCTCTAAGGACCCCAAGAAAGGTGGGTATACTGAGCTGCTGTTGGGCGCATAGTCACAAACAACAGTCAGAACACCACCCGACTCCATTGGCCCTTCCTGTGGGTGGTGAGCCCAGGGGAAGGGGGACCCATGTCTTCCTTTCGGGCTATGACCCGCCGAGCCCCGTGGGTGCAGGCCGGCGGTTGCCGGGCCTGTGAGGTGAGTCTGACTATATCTAGTCGGTATCTCTCAGCCTCGTGCACCAGCTCGGGCTCCTTCCACACCAGAAAGATGACATTCAATGTTCCCAAGGCCATCTTCTGTAACCGAGGGTTGGACGCCAAAGACCCCCGCCCCGGCCACCACACGGCTCACACTGCGCCCGACTCCCTTGGCCCTTCCTGTGGGTGGTGAGCCGAGGGGAAGAGGGACCCATGTCGCCCCTTCGAGCTGTGCATGGCCGAGCCGCATGGGTTCAAGCCCGGCCACCAGGCACTTGCCATCGAGCCCCACCGCCGGGCCTGGCTCCCGGGGGGGCCCCAGTGACCTGCGTCCGGGCAAGGAAAAACTAGGTCTTAAGTTGTTTTTCATCATAAGAGTCTTCTGAGCCATGCTTTGTCTGTCCCCTCACCTGGGATCTGTTTGCCTTGGGTGACCCTTCCTGGGGCACGAAGCCCCCGACAACATAGCTCCCAGGATCATTGGGACACACAAACCCCTCCACCACAATAAGGTGGCAGCTCAAGGAGCTATTTCTGTTGGTAATTGTGTTTCACTTCACCAGGCTCCAAAGTTTCCTGAATTTTCTTTTTTTCTTTCAAAAAAAAGTATGTTTTACTCGCAGTGCTTTTTTTTTTCTTTGAACTTTTTTTAATCAACCTACATCAAAAAAGTTGAAAATGTGCAGCTGTTACACCCTGCAAAGTTATAGTTATTTCAGGAGCATTATCAGTATTATTAAAGAAATGTAAGGAATTTCCTGAGTGAATGAAAGGTTACATAGGGTGGAGGTCAGACTGGCCATGTTGTCTGGTTTAGAAACAGTGGCACTGAAGAAAAGGCAGGAGGTAGAGCTGCAGGTAGCAGAAATGAAAATGTTGAGGTTCTCTATGGGAGTTTTGAAGATGGATAGGATCAGGAATGACTCCATCAGTTGAACAGCACATGTTAGATGTTTGGGGATCACGGTAGAGAGGCCCAACTGTGATGGTTTGGACATGTACAGAGGAGGAGAGATGGTGAATATATGGGTAGAAGGATGCTGAGGTTGGGACCGCCAAGCAGGAGGCCTAGAGAAAGACTTCAATGGAGATTTAAGGATGGAGTGAAAGAGGCCATGAAGTTAACTGGTGTGAGAGAAGAGGATGTAGAGAATTGGGTGAGATGTAGGCTGATGATTCGCTTTGGTGATCCCTGAAGGGAACAGGGGAAAGGAAAAGAATAAGAAGGAAATTCCAAATTCCAAAAAGAAAATATAATAAAAATGAAAAACCAAATAAATATATATATACATACGTACGTATATACATGCATATGTAAAATCACCCCTCATGTGGGCCGTTCCCTCAGTTCTACTTTAATCCAAAATCTGATAAAATAAGATATTTGTTCATGAAGGAAATGCCAGGGGAACAAAGAAGTGCAATTACCACACCTCTTTCCAAAACTGAACAGACTGATATACCTACAACAAAATCATCATTGTATCTACATTGTGTGGCTCTGCAAAGAATGGCATCTTCAGGAAATCTATTCATTCCTCATATTTAGTAGAGTTCGAGTGATGTTCTGGGTGAGTGTCAAAAACACACACAGACATGCACACACACACGAACATACGCACACCACGCACATGCACACACACAAACAAACAACAGAAACAATATCAAGAGCATGCAGTATCCGCTTTATAAAGTGAAATCCTTCAGAATAGATTTTCTATCAAATGTTTTTGTCTCAGATGTTTCTTCTATAAACTCATCGTCCACAGAATAAATCTAATAAATCCAGGGTCACTGTAACAGTGACCAGACATAGTCACTAATAAAAGGTTATTGTACAGCAGCGTTTCTCATCATTTGAACTAAAATCAGCTGTCTTTGCTAATTAATTAATGCTGTAGCATGGTCTCACTAGTTTTATTTTCATATTATATGTTTGACCTTATCCACCCAGATTCAGATTGTTGTATCAAGGGGTTGGTAAGAAAAAAAAGTACATCAAATGATGGTGGACACATGAGCCTTCTTTTCCATGCAAAGAGGTATGTGGATCTGGCAGAATTCCAATAATTGAACAAGGTACTATTTAAACAAAGGGACAATGGAAGATATCCTTAGGGCCTGTAATATAACAACATCAGCCCTCTTTGTATTAAGAATGAAAATATTGATTATTGTTTGGATCATAACACAAAAAAGCAATGAAAGGAAACATCGATTCTTCTGAAAAATGGATATCAGGACTGCATCGTTTTTGGTAAAGTGTGAATTATTACATTATCCTTATCATTTTCTCAGGCTTAGAATATATGACTGTTGAAAGGAACTTCTGTCTGTCTGTCCATCTGGTTGCTTGTTTGTTCGTTTATATTATTTTCCCCTTAGCCAGCCCACGGTTTGTGGTTGCAGGGATCAGCCTGCTTGTTCCTAAAATAGTCATGCATTCTTTCCCTTGCTGAAGAAAAACTCGAACAAAAACTCAAAGAAACAAACGTCAACAGAGTACAGATTGGGAAGATAAAATAATTAAAGAACTTTATCAATTATGTGGATGTAGCAAATTAGGTAAACCCAACAATTTCTACATAGCCTCTATTTTGCATACAGCGTTGTAGATGCCCTAGCAGCTTAAATGTAATGTTCATCACTTGCATAATTAGAGATTTCTGAGATTTCAGTTACATGGGTCCATTTCCCTGAACTAAAAGCAAAAAAATGACGACAGAGATGTTTTTTTATGATTTTTTTTTGATGAATAAAGTTCATCAGGTTTATGGTCAGAGGTTAGAGGTCAGAGGTTAAATCAATGTATTTTTCTGAATGATCAGGTAAATTTGATGATCCGGCCCTGTACAATATTTGAAAGGCAAAAATATGCTGTTTTTTGTGTATCAATCTCAAGTAATATACATTTCATGCAAGAGATACAAAGGTATATAACCAAAATTGCATATCTGAAACCCAATACAGACAAATGATCATGATTCTAATTTTTTTTCTTATGATCTTGAGGAAAAATAGTAGACAGTAATCTAATTGTAGGAGACAAAGACAGTAACAATTAATTCAAATCAATCTTCATGAAAAAGTTTATTTGGTGTTGTTGTTGAAATATGACCATTTGTGTGAGGAGATCTCACTTGTTCTTGAACTTCTGACGTCAGCCAGACAGTCAGAGGGCAAAGAAGGAATCCATCATTGTCATCAGACAATTTCTTTTTACCGCACAATAGAAACACTAACTTACAATAACAAGTCTGAAAACAGTAGCTGTAGGTTTCAGCAACAAATCGACAGAAAAATCTGTCTATTTTTTTTTGCTTTAGAGCTCCATAAACAAGATCATGCTGAGCCAATTTTGACCCCAAGAAAAAGAATCTAGTCGAAATTTCCCTGCAACCTCGATTTTCTTCTTTAGAAATTACTTCTTATTTAAATACTGCAGATGTATTATTACATTTATTAAGGTCCTACAAATGAAAAATAGCTAGTATACATTAAAAATGCTATTCTATACATATATGTAATATGTTTATATATTTAAAATGAAATGTAAGAACACTCCTCCTTTCCAGTTATATCCTGCCACTCTAAAGTGTGAGATTCTACCTTTTTGATATCAGCAAATCATTTTACCTTGACAAGGAAATAACATGCTGTTTTGAGTGATCTGCCTGGATTGTTTGAGAGAATGCTGCAGTGTAAACTGGGCGTATTACGAAAAAGGGGGAGGAAGGTGAGATGCAGAAATGGTGAAATCTTTGTGACCCTTCTCAAAAAAACCCATGGTTGGTTAAAACAAACCAAATCCGGCAAAATGATTGCATTATATGAGGAAGCGCCCTCATGGTGACAGGCCATAATATGTCAGTTATGGTATGTCCATCATGTTTAAACAGAGGTTTATATCACCTTCACACAAAAATTCCCTAGGTCTACATGATATTTGCAGAGCTAATTCCAATTTCATCACATTTGGAAGAGAGGAAACAACAAGACATTTTTGACAAGAATTAACAATGACCTGGATGACTGAGAACCTCCTTATTCCCTTATAAGTCCCCTTATTCCCAACACTCTGGGAGCCAAGCAGAGTGACTGGCCTGTGAATCCTCGGCATCCGACCTTGCTGAGGTTGCACAGAGTCTTCTATCCGTTGCACTGGTAGTCGCTGCCAGCTTCTTATACTTGGCCTGCTTCCTCTCAAATGTCTCCTGACCTAGTCTTTCGTGGGCACAGTCAACTCCAGGAGTACCACCTGCCTTGTGGTGTCTGATGTGAGGACCACGTCCGGCCTGAGTGTTGACACTGCAATGGTATCTGGGAAATCAAGCTGCCTGCCCAGGTTAAGCTGCTTCAGCTGTCAGTTTCTAGCTGAGGTCAGGAGCCCCCCACGCTTGGTTTTGGGATGCTGTGGCTTCTCTCCAGCTTCAACAAAGGCTGGGCTGTTGCTTCTTGCTGAGTGAGATCCCTGAGCTGATGGTATCTGTTATTGCCTTAAGCAACTGGTGATAGAGCCCCTCATCCAGCGCTTCAGGCAACAGATAAGGCAACAGATGTGCTCCAGTGATCCTCTTCTCTGGCATAGAGGACAAATAGTTGTCTCTGCTAGACCCAAACAGGAAGGAATGGATGGGCTTGGGGTGATATTGTAGATCGACTGGATCAAGAACTTTATCCAGAGTGCCTCCACCATCCAAAGCTTGGAACAAGAGATCGTCTGGTCCAGTAGCTGCTCCTATCTCGTCCACAACCCGTTGTCTCATCCCAACCATCCTACTTGAATGGGCCTCCTTCACTTCAACTAAACCTCTTCCTGGACAAGCTGGGCCTGGGCTTTGTTGAACTGAGGTCTTCAGCTGCTCCCAAGACCTGGCCAGCCTGACACGACTGCTCCCATCAGAACATTGTGACGCAATTTGTGCTTCAGCTTGGTCAACTGTCTCTGCACTTCAATACCAGCTGAGGAGACTTTGATGTCACTTGAGTCCCAATACAGCAGCACCCATCTTGCACGTAAACCATGAACTCTTCTGACAGACTACTGAAGGGAAGTTGCAGTTTGTTCTTTTTTCTCATACAAGGCTATGCTGCTGAGGCTTCGCAGTAAAACCCAACCAAATGCGCAGGTCGCTACTTAACTTTCTCTCGAAACCCTCCACGGTGATCAGTGGGACATTGTAGACCAGTGGCCAGAGGAGGCATGGCAGAATGCGATGCTGGTAAATCCAGGCTTTAAACTTACCTGGTAGCCCTGACTTGTCAACCACTAGCCAGTTTCCCAGTTCTACGCTGGTCTTTGAGTGCTGGTGTGTCCCTCAGGGTGCCGTCAAAAACTTTGATATGCTTTGTGCAAGCAGAGAGCTTGTACAAAGTCTCCTCCTTCACTTCTACAACATATGTAAAATATACATGACATGACAAAAAAACAAAATCAAATATCGAAAGCATGAACCAGACTAAACATGTATGGTAAAAAGATGAATTAAAGGAAAAATAACCAAAGCACAATTCAAACACTCTTAGAGTGATCCAGTATGTTTAACAGTCTCAAATTCTATTTAGATTACAACTATGTTGCATATTCTGTTATATATGATGACAACATATATATGTTTTAAGCCTAACCTTTTATTATTTAGTTAAAGGTTTAAAGAAAAAATATTAATGTACAGCACTTTAATACAATGTTGTCATATGTGTACTTTCCCTATCTAATGTAAGATAATACCTTAATACTTTATTGATCCCCATAGGGGAAATCCGGGTGTTGCAGCAGCAACATTAGAGGGAAAAGAAAAAGAAAACAAAAACAGGAAAGATAAATACACACGTATGACAGTGCAAACACATATGCATATGCACATAAGTCACCAAATGTATCAGACTGCACAGTCTGATACATTGAAAAATACTGGTTTTACTTTGGTTTCAGGATTTGACATGCTATTAATAATTTTCAGACTGCACCATTTCTACATTCAGTAAAATATAGGATCTTAGTTCTTCACTCATCACTGCTTGTTTCCAATCCGGTGCCCTGAAGTACACTACTGTATTATTTAATCATGATTTTGCAAATGATTCATAGACATATTTTTTTATTATTAAGACATCGTGTAAAAAATGCATTATTTGAAATATTTCTCCAGCCCAGTAGAACCAAACAATTCATCAAATTACTGAGCTTAATAATATAGAGTAACTCTCTTGTCAAAAGACAGACTTGCCAGTGTGTAAGATGGCATGTTAGTGGACCTATGTCCATGTACTCTTAGTGCATATAGCTTTGCACTTGCAAATGCTCAGCTTTTTGCACTTTTCAACAGATGCCACTTGCATAATCAATTGCTTTTGTCCTTGCCTGTCAGGAGCAAGGTAAATTCATTTTGATCCCTGGGTGCCGCTTTGGATTTTCAGCAAAATGACTGGCAGCTACATTGGATTACTGAAAAATAGCCATGAACCATGCAAAAGCACAGCTAATAAGTGGAGATCTTGTGCTGCTGTTTTTAAATCACTTGAACAAAAGTTTTCTTTTTTGTTCTGCACTTTCTTTCTTTTTTTTTTCTTATTTGGAATGGCAAACATTCCTTGCATATTCATGCATAGTTCTGTGTCTTATGATGTCACTTAATTTCACATCCTAATAGCCAGACTACTTTTTCACAAATGGTCATTGATTGCACTTTGAATAAAAATAAAAATGTATGATGAGTGTCAGGGAGGTGATTTGCAAATCTGCCCAAGGGTAATATATTACTCTCCTCAAAAAATAGCATTACCTCATGTGGGAGCTATATATCATATGTAAAAAATAAAACAAATAAATAAAACATAAAAGACATATTGACTTGTGCTTACTGGAACAACACCCCTAGGTCATACTTCCTATTTAATGACACTGAAGAAATCTGCAAATGTTGCACAATTGTGACAAATGGCATTTATTTCCTTCCAGGCTTTCAGAAAATGATGTTATAAAACAGTGACATCCCTCATAATGAATGAGCCGTGAATCCATTGTCAAGGGACGAAGTGCAAGGGAAAACTATCACCAAAACAGTTGGAGGCTACAGCTGGTTAGTGGTCACTCCTGCTGCTGGTCATGTATTTGCCTGAAAGCATGTGTGCTTTTGAGTGTATGCATAAACGAATGCCTCCAGTTCTGGACCAATCTTTGAATGTCACTGAAGCCTCATGAGCCAGAGACATTCTGGAGAAAAAGGAGAAATCCCCTAAGAAGAGCTGTCTATCTTCTCATGTAGCTTAGCACAATTCGCCCTTATATTGTCTTTGGTCTTTTACTTGTCCACATATCAAAAAACACATATACTTGTGTGAAAATTCGCTCAAGCCTAGCTCTTGTTTTATCGTTGGTATTTTATTAGCTCCAGCTCAAATGCACAAAAGAATGACAAACCACTGGAATGAACTGGCCATCCCAAAATGACAAGCCTATATATCTCAAAACAAAATAGCTGCACAAAAAAACATGTAGGATACATTGAGTGTCTTCACATTTCTTTATGGAATGCTGCTGCCTTTCTATGACTGAATCTACACTGGAGCATGGCAAAAAGATGCTTTACTTGGCTCTCTTTACTACTTTTGAATTAAAAAAAAAATTAGAACTATGAGTTTTATAGGAGGACAATTTTCAAGGATGTGTAATAAAGAATGATTTATTGTGATTTTTTGAAGAGCAGCTCACAGTTGGTAATCGAACTTAAGTGATTTGAGTGAGCTTTATTTAAGAAATGGAAATTATTTAAATTCCTTGCCCATTGACACACATGCACCGATGTCCATCTCTAAAAGCTACAAAACAAAGCACACCAAAGAACAGTAAAAAAAACAGTGCCTGTTTCCTTATTCTCTCAGGGTAACAAGTCACTAAATCTCTTGCGAGGGACACAGAAACGAACCAGTTATTTTTAATTTGTAATGACAGTCTTTCTGAAGCATCACCAAAAGAGGTGCAAAACACCTCCAAAGTATAAAGGCAAGGGGAGTATTACATCTCTCCCTGAGGTTAGCCATAGGTGTGGGACATGATTGAGGTTACCGATACATCATATTCTTTGCAGAGCTCTTCAGGCTGCCCTCTCTCTGTTTTAAGTTATAATATTAGCCCTGTAGGGCAAAAGCTATTTCATTAAGAACTGGCACACTTCTTGAACACCAACGGTACAGAGAGTAGACCGAGAAAAGTGTCAGGGAGCGGTGACATTTACTAGTAGGGGTAATTAGACTTAAATCAGGGAGATTAAATTAAATAAGTGATGGTGGTACTCAAAATGATCACAAAACCTAATTTTAATGATTATGAACTTGAAAATATGTTAGGTATTTCAAACATTTTATGACCCAACATATTCTCGTCTTTCCTGTCCACATCCTATCTCTTAGCTATTAAGTCTACTCATGCTCTTTATGTGCTGAATTTATAGCATAGACCTTATTTTCAGCATTACAGGAGTCATATCTATGTCAGAGTCCTTTGTTGGCTCTGCAACTTTGATCCATGTTCCCAATGCACCAAAAATGGCTGTATGACTCATGTACTCCATGTTTTGCTGCCTCTGTCTGTTAGAACACTGTTTGCCTATTGGCTCACCTTTGTGAGCTGTTGAGCTGTGTTTGTTGAACAGTTTGTAATTATCTGCAGCCGTCCCTTGGGCAATGCTCCTGGGCCCCTAAGCAACTATATGGCTCCACCGACCTGTCAACCTATTCTACAAGAGTAAAAGAAAAATGGTTTACACACACGGCAATAATAAACTGAGTGAGAGGATTATTATTAAAAGTAAGCTGTTTGTGCTCAACGCAAATACAGGCTCCTCCTTTTGTATTCTACATCCACCTCTCTTTTTACTTATGCCCTACTCCTTTCTCATTTAAGCGATTGCACTTGTACTGTACATAACATTAAAGAGGATTAGAACCTTATCCTATTGCCCTCTCAGGAAATGATGAGTCTTTAATTCTGTTCTTTTTTTTTTTTATGTTGGGCTAAAGGTCTACAAGTCCAGCACCTCCTCTTTGGGAGATTGGGAATCAGGGCTTAACTCCTGCAAGCCCAATTCTTACCTCTTTGGGAGCTGGGGCAATAAGTAACCAGAAGGTAATCCAAAAATACTTGCTCTGATGTCTTACTACCCCATTAAGACTCTTTACCCCCAACTGGGACATACTGCACTTGTTGTGTAGTCCCTCAGTGTAGCTTATTATCATTAAAGTAGCTCTGCAGTTTCCTTACTAAACATGTTCCACCTGTTCTTGTCCATGCATCCTTTGTGCATTAGAGGCTGCTTGATAATCATGTCACATCTAAAGATGTAGGAATTAAATGGGAAAATTATCACTTTGCAGTACGAATTCCGAAACATGAGTACCGGAAAGAATGGAGGTAGCTAATAGTGTGAACAAGGCATGGAAAAAGTATTAAAAAAAAAACAACCTCTGTTTTAAATCTTAAAAACAAACAAGCTAATAACTGTTTGTAAGAGACATCAGCTTATGTCTGCACTGCATAACCTGAGGATGAATTTAAGAAACAACCATTAGCTGTTATTTGAAAATTCCATGAAAGCAATACAGAAATTAGTATTACATATACAATGGATAGCAATATGTGATTGGGTGAATCAGGACAGGAAATAGATGTTAGACAAGTAGCTATTTCAAAAGTGGGAGTGCTGTTTGGTAGACGCTGCAGGCATCTGTACTACACCTGGATAAATGTGATGGTTACAATTCTCAATACAGTACCCACAAGGCCTCTTCAGTCTGACAATTGCAAAGTACCAGCAGTTTAGATGAATGGCATGACCTTAACAGAAGTAGCTTATTCCAATCCCATCTGTTCTTTTCACACACAGGTTCTTTGCTGTTGTTTGCTGTGATGAAGAGAGAAGAGGGACAGCCCAAATAATAATCACTATGCTTATTTTTTGCAAATGTTTCACTGTAAAAGTCCATGTAATGTTGAAGGTCTTACTGTCCACTGTACAGCTAGACACCTTTTCATATCACATGGATGGAGGAAGTGTTGAATTTCTTATTTATCACAAAGACTTTAACCAGGGAAAAATAGATGCATCAGTTTGAGCTATGATACAAAATATGGGCCAGTAAATTGATCAATGAAGAAATATGTGAAATGTTCCTACCAAAAGAACAAACAAGAGACATAAATAAAATAAAATAAAATAAAATAAAATAAAATAAAATAAAATAAAATAAAATAAAATAAAATAAAATAAAATAAAATAAAATAACATTTTTAAATGTGATATTGGACTTTGATGATAAAGATGGTATGGTATGGTTGTCATATTTCATGTATTATTTTGTTCAAATTATAATATTTATATGGTCTAGAGGACGATCGAAGAGAAGATTTATGGACGTAGTGAGAGAAGATATGAAGGTAGTTGATGTGAGAGAGGAGGATACAGAGAATAGGGTTAGATGGAGGAGGTTGATTCATTGTGGTGACCCCTGAAAAGGAAAAGCCTAAAGGAAAAGAAGAAGATGAAGAAGAAGATCAGCAATCTACAATAATTTATATGTCTTCAATCAGACATGCAGTTGCTTGATTTATCTAAAGAGGCTGTGAGCTTTCTTAGCTAAAAAATGAAGGAAGGAAAGGAAAAGAAGAAGATGATGTATATATATATATATATATATATATAATATATGTATAATCTGTATAATCTGAACAGCAGTATTTCACAGTGGTACAAGTGTTGTACATAGTATATAAAGTAGTTTTTGCTAATAATCCGTGGTATATTTGCTAATACCACTGAGGTAAACTGAAACACGTAGACTGACTTGTGATGTCACCTGTCTGTGAATTTGATTGATTTATCAGAATTTTTCACTTCAAAACTGTTATTTGTGTTGTCCCCCGACAAATGTATTTTTAGTGATCTTTGCTTGCGACACAAATAATTCACCTCAAACATAAACCAACACAAGAACAAGACAATGGGAGTCCTGTCATCACGTTCTTTGCACCTGTGGGCCTTTTTTGTAGATAGTTGTCTATGTTAACCTTGGTGTGTTTTCCTCTTGCCCACCTTTCACTCTCCCACAAAGAGCTTTCAAAGTCTGAAGGACTGTGATATGTACAAAATGTTCTTCGACAGCATGTAATCTGCATTTAAAAGTCTGAAATCAGTTCACCAAATTTATGAGACTGCGCGGTATGACCATATAGCTCTGAAAAAAGGATCAGTTTCAGTGTTTGAGAGAGCTTCTCTCGTGGTGAAATACAATGATAGGTGTGAAAAGATGAGAAATGAAATTCAACTACTTCACTCAGCCAATGTCAGTACACCTTCAAGTGAAACCACAGATACAGAAACAAAGAAAAGAATGAAAATGACATATGGTGCATCACAATATCAAATGTTTGTACCTTGATATATTGGGGTTATTGGGTCTGATGGCAGACAGGCCAAAAATATGTCAACCAATTGAATCTTTTCCTGACAGGGAGGAATGTAAATAGGTATCTTGATGGAGGAAGGAAAAAAAAAGAATGGCCATGGATGAAAAATTCTTCAAAGAATACTTTTGTCTCTGTTAAAAAAATAAAATAAAACCGCTGAACAGAAAGTGAGGAGATTGGGCTTCTAATGGCTTCCTACTTCTTTGAAGGAACAAATTGTAACACAAGATTTAACATAGGCAAAATAATTTTGACTGTATGAAGTAAATCTGTCTTCTTGAAGTTTATGACTAAATCACTCTTTTTGCAAACCATGCTAAAGTGTACAGTAAGTTGTGAGCCTTGTATTTTACTTAGTAGTTTACCGTTTTGTACAACTTTGCACTTATACATCTGTTGGACATCTGTTTTCATGCATATTTCGTCAATTTATCAATTTTTGTGCCCGTCTTCTCCACCAAAAAACACAAATATTCAAATTTGCACATTATAATTGCTTTGCATGCACAGAAGGATAATTTATTTTTTAGCTAAGCAAGCTCACAGCCTCTTTAGATAAATCAAGCAACTGCATGCCTGATTGAAGACCTATAAATTATTGTAGATTGCTGATGTTCTTCTTCTCCTTCTTCTTCTTCTTTTCCTTTTGGCTGTTTCCTTTCAGGGGTCACCACAGCGAATCAACCTCCTCCATCTAACCCTATTCTTTGTATCCTCCTCCTTCACACCAACTACCTTCATATCTTCTCTCACTACGTCCATAAATCTTCTCTTCGGTCTTCCTCTAGACCTCCTGCCTGGCATCTCCCATTCCAGCATCCATCTACCAATATAGTCCCTATCCGTCCTCTGTACATGACTGAATCATCTAAGTCTGGCTTCTCTGACCTTCTCTCCAAAATATCTAACATGAGCTGTCCCCCTGATGGACTCATTTCTGATCCTATCCATCCTTGTCACTCCTGAAGAGAACCTCAACATCTTCATCTCTGATACCTCCAGCTCTGCCTCCTGTCTTTTGTTCAGTGCCACTGTCTCCAAACCATACAGCATCGCTGGTCTCACCACCTTTCATTCTGGATGATATTCTTCGATCACAAAGAACCCCTGAGTCTTTTCTCCATCCATTCCAACCTGCTTATACCCATTTCTTAACCTCTTTTCCACACTCTCCATTGCTCTGGACTGTTGACCTTAAGTACTGGAAATCCTCTAACTTCTTGATCTCCACTACCTGTAGCCTCACCGTTCCAGCCAGGGTTCCTCTCATTCACACACATATATTCTGTCTTGCTGTGACTAACCTTTATTCCTCTCCTTTCTAGAGTAAACCTCCACCTCTCAAGATTTTCCTTAACCTGTTCCCTGCTCTCACTACAGATCACAATATCATCTGCAAACATCATGGTCCATGGAGATTCCTGTCTAACCTCATCTGTCAGCCTGCCCATCACCACTGCAAACAGGAAGGGGCTCAAAGCTGATCCCTGATGAAGTCCCACCTCCACCTTGAACTTCTCTGTTTCACCTAAAGCACACCTCATCACTGTCTCACAACCTCCACCTCACAACTTCCTCATACAATACCAGAGTTCTTCTCTCGACACCCTGTTGTATGCTTTTTCTAGGTCTACAAAAGCAAAACGCAGTTCCCTCTGACCTTCTCTGTACTTCTCTAGTAGCATTCTTAAAGTGAATACTGCATCTGTAGTACTCTTTCTAGGCATGAAGCCATACTGCTGCTCACAAATACTGACTTCTGCTCTCAGTCTAGTTTCCACTACTCTCTCCCATAACTTAATTGTACGCCTCATCAACTTTATCCCTCTATAGTTACTGCAATTCTTCACATTCCCCTTATTCTTAAAAATGGTCAACATCACACTTCTTCTCCACTCCACAGGCATATTTTCTTTCTCTAAGATCCTGTTGAATAATCTAGCCAGAAACTCTACCGCTGCCTCAACTTGACATTTCCGTACCTCCACAGGTATATCATCTGGGCCAACTGCCTTTCCATTCTTCATCCTCTTCAATGCCCTCCTCACTTCGCTTTTACGAATCTCTGCTACTCTGTGATCTACAATAGTTACCTCTTCTTCCCTTCCCTCTCTTTCATTTTCCTCATTCATCAACTCTTCAAAGTACTCTTTCCATCTTCCCATCACTCTTCTAGCATCTGTCAATGCATTTCCCTCTCTATCCTTAATCACCCGGACCTGTTGTACATCCTTTTCGTCTTTATCTCTCTCTTTTGCCAACCTGTATAAATCATTCTCTCTCTCCTTACTGTCCAACCGAGCGTACAAGTCATCGTATGCCGTTTGTTTTGCCTTTGCTACCTCTATCTTTACCTCCCGCTGCATCTTCTTGGACTCCTGTCTGTTCTCTTCAGTCTTCTCAGTGTCCCACTTCTTCTTTGCTGACTGCTCTGTCTGGATACATTCTTGCACTTTCCTTCCAGACAACACACCGAGTACCCTCCTACCTGTGTCCCTGATCACATTAGCTGTAGTTGTCCAGTCATCTGGTAGCTCTCCCTGACCACCAAGAGCCTTTCTCATCTCCTCTCTGAAAACCATACAGCACTCCTCCCCTTTCAACTTTGTCCTCTACTCTACCTCCCGCTGCATCTTCTTGTACTCCTGTCTGTTCTCTTCAGTCTTCTCAGTGTCCCACTTCTTCTTTGCTAACCGTTTTCCCTGGATACATTCTTGCACTTTCTCATTCTACCACCAGGTCTCCTTATCTACTTTCCTTCCAGACGACACACCGAGTACTCTCCTACCCGTCTCCCTGATCACATTAGCTGTAGTTGTCCAGTCATCTGGTAGCTCTCCTTGACCACCAAGAGCCTTTCTAGTCTCCTCTCTGAAAACAATACAGCACTCCTCCCCTTTCAGCTTCCACCACTTTGTTCTCTGCTCTACCTTTGTCCTCTTCATCTTCCTTGTCACCAGAGTCATCCTACAAACCACCATCCTATGCTGTCTGGCTACACTCTCACCTACCACTACTTTGCAGTCACTGATCTCTTTCAGATGACCTCGTCTATTCAAGATGATGTAGTCTATCTGCGTGCTCCTACCTCCGCTCTTATAGGTTACCCTATGTTCCTGTCTTTTCTGGAAAAAAGTATTCAAAACAGCCATTTCCATCCTTTTTGCAAAGTCTACCATCAATTGTCCCTCTACATTCCTATCCTGGATGCCAAATCTGCCCACCACTTCTTCATCAGCACTATTGCCTACACCAAAAAATCCATTGAAGTCTGCCCCAATTACCACTCTCTAATTTCCGCGGATATTCTTCATCAATTCATCTAACTTATTCCAGAACTTCTTCTCCTGTAACTCACATCCTACCTGTGGGTCATAGCCACTAACAACATTGAGCATCACACCTTCAATTTCTAGTTTCAGGCTCATTAGTCTATCTGGCATTCTTTTCACCTCCAGAACATTCCTAACAAACTCCTCCTTCAAGATAACTCCTACTCCATTTCTCTTCCTGTCAGTACCATGATAGTACAACTTAAAACCTGCTCCCAAGCATCTTGCCTTACTCCCTTTCCATCTGGTCTTCTGTACACACAGTATATCCACGTTCCTTCTCTGCATCATGTCAACCAACTCTCTACATTTTCCTGTCATCGTCCCAATATTCAAAGTCCCTACTCTCAGTTCCAGACTCTTGCCTTTCCTCTTCTCTCTCTGCTTCCGAAAACGCCTTCCTCCTCTCCTTCTTTGACCCATGGTAGCCAGATTTCCATTTGTACCCTGTAAGTTATCGGCACCAATGGCGGTCGGTGTTAACCTGGGCCTCGACCGATTCGCTATTAAATTTTTAGGTTTGATTCGCATATTTGGTTTTGGCAAAAGTTTTACGTTGGATGCCCCTCCTGACACAACTCTCTGCATTTATCCGGGCTTGGGACCGGCTCAGGGAGACACTGGCCTGTGCCCCCCCGAGTCTGGCTCCAGGAGACACTGGCCTGTGCCGCCCTGAGGCTGCATTATTGTAGATTGCTGATATAAATATTAATGTATACTTTTTGACAATCTAATAATAATGAAAAGTTTGATAGCACAAATAAAGCAGAGGAAATTAACTCATCATTTTTTCACATCATTGTCTGACCATGGCATTATTTTAATTCAATGGAAGCTTTCTAAAAGCCAATTTACTGTTTTGGTCAACAATAAAGATTAATGTGGTATCATTCAGGTAAATCATTTAACCAAATCATAAAATATATATTTAAAGATGAAATGTCAATGTAGCCCCTGTCCATGAAAAAAACGATACTCTTTAATTATTATCATTATTATTAGCATTAGTATTATTATTTTCTTGGCCTGGCTCCAAAGAATCTTTTCAATCACATGGAATTCAACACACAGACGAACTAGAAGACTCTATTTCATGGTTGTACTAAAATACTAACAAAAGAGGTTAAACATGCTATAAGTGAAGCAAGGAAAAGCGCAGGAAAAAAAAGAAAAAAAATCATATTACAACAAGGGAAACCCAGGTGTAGAAATACCTGTACAAATAGCCTCCTCGTCAAGTTGCAAGCAAATAGACAGCTTTAACTACCATGGAAAAAAAACGTAATTTTTCTGAATATATAATTGTATTACTCTTCACAATATGTTCTTCTGAAAGCTAGTAGCAGTTGCCACTAAAATACAGTTGAACATTTCCTCTTTTAAAAGCTCAAGAGCAAACCATACATGTCGAAGGGTCTTTATCACGAGTCATTATGAGGTACTCATTCCCCCTATTTCCTTAATTGTTAAACAGTCCGTTAACAAGTTTTTTTTTTCTTTCTTAATAGTACCAGTATTCAAATCATGTCCATGCACACTCTACAGAAAAATTAATATTCTCCATGCAGAATAAGAGATTGCTGAAAAATTGATGTCTGAACTCACAATACCAATATGAAACCTTCCTCCTTTTACTTTATTTAAATCTGATTTTGAATATTTCTCCTCTATTACTGCAAGCTGTTTATTCTTTGATATCACTAAGGCACATCCAACATGGGAGATATCATGACAAACTGTATTTCTTGGTATTGTAGCCATGAATATAGTTTATCATGGGATCTGATTGAAGTTCATTCTGATTTTATTATTTCATTCATACAAGCTAATCCATTTATTCCCATTTGTCAGCAGTGGATGAGGCCATGTAGTTTCACATCGGCCAAATCCGTTACATTCAGGGCATCTATAGATGTTTTATTTAAAACAGCTAATTTATGTTTGTTCACTTTTGAATTTCTCAAATTAAAGTGATGGTATGAGTAGGTATCTGCAAATTTCAAATTTCAATATTTCTGAATTGTTAGAATTAAAAACCTCCCATGCATATTGTTATTTCATTGTTATATGGAATTGTCATATTTTAACTTTGTTTTTCATGAAATTATGATCCTGTAATGCAACAGTCCCATCAAATAATTTCCATAGTTTTTCTCATCTTGTCTCAGCAGCTCTTTCAAATAGCAAAGTTAAACATCCTCTCATGTCCAAGATAATTCTAATAACTGTTCCTAGTGACTCATAGTCAAAGGTAAAACAAAAGATTTTTTTTAGGTTCATGCCTGAGTGATACCTGGTCGAACCTCCAAGGTGCGGCAATTCACTATACTTACTGAGAGTGCCTATTCACAATACTCTTGTCGAGGTAGATGCAACAATGAGTTGGCCTTTTTCAGTGTGTTGATTCCATAGAAGATCTAAAACAAGTTAAGACACCATTCAAGCATATACAAGTATTCTGATACTCAAGCTGTGAAGCATTCAAGTGGACTTGAACTGAGCTTCCACCTGATTGAAAATGCTTTAGAACCCCGTGACTGGCCTCAATTAAAGGAGGAGTATGAGGTAATAGACGCTCGGGCAGATGTTTTGAATTGCTAAGCATATACATAAGTGGAATTCATAACAATGTTTGGTGCATTTCATCTAGGTGATAGTGACAAAGGCCTCCGTCACTGGAAGGAATTGAGAGTTCGGTTGTAACTCAAAAAAAAAACCTTGAAGGCGTATCACTTGACCTGCCAAACTAAGAACAACAGACAATATGCTGAACCGCATGTTTGATTTTATTTATTCATTTTTAAGATTTAGGGTTATCTTTGAAATATGTACCTCAATATACAGATAAATACCAAATCAAGCGTTGGTTGTGAAAAATGTGGAACTGTCAGAAATAAATGTAATTGAAAGGGGTGTATTTATCATATTGATAAGTTAATTTCAGTTTCAGGTGTTTGAGAAAGATTTAGTCAATAACTAATTTAAAGAGACAACTATGTGCAGATAAAATCATTTCATATATGTGGAGGAGTAAGACAAGATGGTAACTTCAACCGAGAAACCAACATACATGCAATACTGACGATAACATTTGGGATAATTATGCTATCTGCAAGCATGTGCCCATTTTCCTCAGCCGTGGTAATGGAAACTGCCTCCAGAATTACCTTCCTGGAAGTAATTTTGAATTTATCAACTTCTGGTGTCTGTTACCATCTCCTTGAGGTGATTTGAGGATAAATGTCAAATGTTTCGATAGAGGTTTGGGACAATCTGATGATCTTTCCTCAGGTCCAAGGCTACTTCCATTTGATGTGGTTTAACTTTGGCATCTCTGATGAAGTTGATGATACAGCATGGTGCTCTCTCACAAAGATATAAGAGATAAGAGCTTTCTAATGTACATTGCGTGATTCCTTGATCAATTCCATTCAGTCTACGTATGCAGTGTTTCTGTTTCACATATTCTTGGAAAACATAGTAAGTATATCAGATTTTACATGGTAGTGCTTGAGAGTAAACTTTAGAACCTTTTTTTTCCTCAATGAAGCTCTCAAACAAGTTATTGTATTTGCGAGTCACTGTGCTTCAAATCAAACCAGATCAACTGCAGCGCATCTTTGGCATTTTACAGAGGACGGCTTGACTGTTGGACCATAGCTGAATAGACCATACTTCAAAATCTAGTATCAGATAAAGTTACTTGTTAAATGCTATTTCTAAAGATATCCTCCCCCTCCTATAGCTTGCTTCCTAATATAGTTCCCCTTGTTCTATCATCAGAACAAAACAAAACCAAAAGCAATTTATTAAATAAATGGCCCCACTCTGACATATTGACTTTGAGTATCCAACAAACATGCTGCGGATGGATTTTTTTCTTTAAATCAGGAGGTGAATGACTTTGTTCAGAATATTTGTCGATGCCAAATACCACCGCTGACAGAGAGGCAATGGATAAAGAAGATTATCTGATTACCTGTTTTGATTATATCATGATTTGTCCCCTTATTATCTCAAATTATTTTGCACCTCTTATAACACAAAGAAACACAATACAAACTCAATAAATCTCAAGTGAAAAATGAGCAAAACCAATCTTATCCTACAATTTGAGAACTCCCATCCTACATTTCCGACTAATTTATATGCTGAATGGGCTAAAACTTAACATGAGTAAAAGATATTTTAAAAAAGGCATCACATTAATACAAAAGAAAAGCAGACACAATTTTGAAAAATCCTGCAAGGTGTTAACCCCCCAGTCTGCCCCTTACTCTGTTAAAAACCAAGTCTTGATCCTGGCGACTCTGCACTCCAACCATTTCCTGGCATTTATTCATCTCCAACCCTTCAAAAAGCACCACAACCTCATCAATAGGGAGCCAGTTGTGGTACAAAAATGATGGATTCCATGTTTTAATCATCAGGAGATAATCTGCTCCACAGCTCTATCTCTCCAGGATGACACTGAGGGCTGCAGCCAAGCAATGGTGCTGATGGGACTAAAATGAGCCTGGGTTTACCTGCGGAAGACAGTCTGCTCTGCAGATGCTTATGGACACCATTTGTGTTTTTTATATGACATCAAAGCAAATATATTTGCACGATATGTATGAGTATCACATGTTAGGGGGGTGGACAGAAATCTCTCCTTCAAATTGATGAATCATCAAATGGTAGTGAATAAAGTTCTGTGCAGATATATGCAGATAAAGTCAGACATCATGGGCATTTTAACAGAAGAAATACACATTTGTATGGAGGGAACATTGCAAGATATGCAAACTGATAAATATATCTAAATAGGATCTACTTTAATAAAGATACCAGCTGATTTCGACATTATGACTAAAGACTGAAGAAAAGTTGTTTGAAAAGAATGACAGTTATTTAAATCTGGACACAGCACCTTCACAAATTTGTCATCTCTGGATGGATTTATTGTGGTTTATCTGAAATATGGTTGGATGTCACATATATGCCTGAAAAAAGCACCAGAATTTTACAGAACTTTGGCAGCCAATAGCAAAACAACAAAACATATGGCATTTTCAAAATAATAATAATGGAATTCCACAAGTTCATGTCAAATGGGGCGGTTGATTAAGCAGCAAGTAAAATATTATCTTTCACTTCTAGTCATTTTGTGTCATGCTTGTGTCAAACCATAAAACTGTATCCATTTTTCTGTATACTGTATACATTCAAAACACATACAATGATCATGTCATTTGTTAATTTATAGATCATCAAATACGTTTCATTTATTAAGACTTGTAAAGAGGAAAATGAGGGCCTATCATTTCAAATCATCTCTTCTGTTTTCTGATCAGTGTAACTCCCAATATGAAACCCATAGTTTTGCTTCAGAGCACAACATTGTAATGACATTTTGTGGGCAGCAATGCTCCAGAATTGCTTTGATGCTTCTCGTTTTAAAAGAGTGATTTCACTTTTTTCTTTTTTTTGGAACTCATGAAAATAACAATATTTATAGTTGCAGAATTCCCAGATAAGATACTGAGTACTTGCACTGACTTATGACTGCCATCTCTCTTTTTGTTGTTCTTTTCAAGATACCTTATATAAATGATGATTTGAAAAGTCAGGCACCCAAGGAGGTAGAGTTTTAAACTTGAGAAGCAGAAAAGCCAGAAAAGCTTGACAGTGGTAGTACTAAGACAGTAAGCCGATGGTATAGTAAGGAGAACCGAGAAGCATTTGTAGGTTTTAAAGGCCTCAGACACTGCATCTTTGAGTATAGATTGATCTAATGTGATATATGAACCATGTTATTTCAGGCACAAAATAAGTGAAGCAACATGTAATTACTATTACCATCAAATAAGTGCTAATACGTGCAGGCAGTTGTTGTTTTTAGATTAGCAGATAGAAATAAGATGGATACTATACATATGTGCATATGTGTGTGTTTGTGCATGTGTGACAATAAATTTCTGCTTATGCTCCCCTAAAATGTCACGACAAATTGAATCTCTCGAAATGCGCAATTCAAACTGCAGGAGTAACTAAAACGGCAACTTCATTTACTGAACATATAACTGGTCAAGTCAAAAAAATGTAATAATTATTATAAAGTACCATGCCAACATAATTGTATGAAAATTAGTATTAGAACTGCCTCGCCTGAAATTGACACAGGCGGAAGGAAGCCCGGTCGTGAATGGGCGGCAAGGCGGACTGCACTAGCATACAGTGATGAGGGAATCCCGGTGGGGTAATGGGTGGCCAGGCAAGAGGCACTGGCGTACAGCGATGAGGGAGGAAACCTGGTCAGGAAAGGCAGAGGACCGCTGGACAGGAACCGGAACGCTGGCCAGGAACAGTCAGTGGAACTCTAGGCAGGAACAAGGAGCCCAGTCAGGAGTAGGTCACTAGGCAGAAGGCGCTAGCATACACTGACGATGGGAGTGACGGCCCGGCGAGGTTCACGGGTTTACACCACCAGGGGGAAAGAAGTTAATGGAGAAGACTGAGGAAAACTGGCTAATGACCGGTCAACCAAAAAGGCTCAACACTCTAGCTTTTAAGCCCTTACCGATTGGCAGAAACCAGGACCAGCCGTGCACTCCCTTCTTGAAACAACAACAATAGAATTACTAACAATGTAAATAATAGCAATTATTCATGGCAATGTTAATAATAAAATTATTATTACTAATACTAGTACTAATAATAATAAAAATAATAAATTGTGCAATAATCAATGAGGTAAAAGTAATTGTAGTCATACAAAATATTTTGAACGAGAAGTCGTGTTTTAAGTTCATATACATATGGGTTCATAACGTACTATTACGTTTTTTCAAGCTTTTATAACCTTACATTACTACTTTGCTGGGACAGCAAGAAAATTTCCTGTAAGGTGAGAAAACTCTTGACCTCCTGGGTGCTGGTTAGGCTTCTCCACCAAGGAACAGAAGGTCCCCAGGCCAACAGCAGGGGTTTGCAGTGATGGCAATACCTAACATGGCCCTGCAGGGAAAATGCCCATTACAAATTTGCAGAATTATAGAAGGATCATATCGAGAAGGGTAGGCTTTCTTGGAAATACCTGCCTTACCTTTTGACAAAATAATCTTTATATGCCCTGAGGAAACATTACAGCATCATATTGCTTCGCCCCTTTAAGAGAAAATATTTTCTAATTCTTCTGACAGATTTTGATGAGCGTTTGACTTCTTGTTCCGATCATGCTAGTCCTAAATTACATACTTGAAATAAACACTTTATTCCAATCCTTCTCAGTTTTCTTTTTTTTTGTATTGCAAAGAGTTCAGATGAAGATTGAGTGGCATTCACTAAGAATGATTCTAACAGTAATTACAAAACTACTATGCAAAGTGACGTGATTGTCATTATGTCAAAAGAATAGACCTATTATCCGACTCCATCTTCCTGAAAATATGGGATATTTTATGCAGTTGAGCACGAGATGGCAAAACATAATGAGATTAATACTGGCTTTGGGGACAAGTGTGGAACTGGCAATTTCGAAAAAAGGACAAAGGAACTTGAAAGACAAACCTCATGAGCTTTGTTATGATGGATCCAATAATTTCCCACCAGGCTGGCATCTTTATTGACTGTTTTACACAATAGTCAAAATATACATAACAAATCTTTTCAAATTTTTTTCCATTTACCTTAACCATGGTAATAATGTCACAGCAAGGTCAGAACACATAGCGATATTGAGTTCACTTTATTTAAAAGCATCACATAAATTCACAGACGGTTGTGTGTCATCATAACAGAGAAATAAATTGTCAATTTGTCAAGGGGTGTGGTACATGTTTTTTGTATATTTAAAAAGCATCTACAATATGTCATTGTAAACAAGAAGAGATTGTGGGAAAATGTCAAGTGTTCGCTGCAATGTCTGCTTACTGCTGCCTCGATGTATTTAACACTCCCGAGACTTTTGTCTTGTCATGTCTGCATATTTTATGACGTTTATAATTCAATTACCTAGGTGACATAATAAAGTTTCACAATTAACAGTTGTAAGACAATACAATGTAGTCAATTTAAAAATAACAAGGTCAAAATAAGAGGCTATATGGAATTAAAAAAATAGGTTGGAATAATTTCAGGTAGCTCTCACCAATACATCTATAAATGTTGCCTGACTGATTATAATGCTGTGGGGTTTTTTTCTGTATAGTTGCAATACTCCATATTGCCATATATATCTAGTGTATTGCTAGTGTACAAATATACAGAGATATTTAAAATATATTTCTTCAAAGAAAACGTATTTAAATAACATCAAGTAAATCAAGTAAACATGAAAAAAAACCAACAACAAAAAAACGCCTGCATGAGGGAATTGTTCAGCACCACCATTAAAGCCTGAATCGCATCATCAGCTCAAACAGGGGGAGAAAATAGGCAGTAAACAATTTAACACCCAAAGACCAGTCCAGTAAATAAATAGTCCAACGGATGGAATGAGCTGCTCTGGGATGGTGAAAATCAATTAAGTCAGGGGTCCAGTGGGTGTTTGAGGGGGTTGACTGCTGTTTCTCCCTGATAAGAATATTTCTGTGTTTGATTTGGTTATGCCAAGAGAAGATTATCGTCTGGCAGAAGCAGCAGTAGGCCTTACTCATTAAGTGATGGGCTGTTGCCAGCACTCAGCACTACAGCCAAGGTTTTAGTAGACTGTAATGGGGTAAAAACTCAAATACACTGGGACTCTCGGCCTGCTTTAGTTTAGCAAAATTAAATTGCCTATTTTATTGGGGATTAGTCACCTTTATCCAAAATCCATTGGATACATAATGAGATATATTTTGCTGAAACATCTAATATGCCATGGTGAAGGTATGAATTTAATAAAATATTGAAAAGTGCCTTTGTTTATAAATTGAAAAGAATGTCACATGGATCATTAATCTGGCAATTCAACTGCTATTACCCATTGTTTTTTCTTGTTTTTTTAGCAGCATGGTTTATTTGAACCACAGAATCCATGGATGATAATAATTTAAAACATGTAGTCTGCTGATATTTCAAGATAGTAATTGGTTTCACATGCAGTTGTAGTAGCTAAAACTATTTTTCTGTCAATTATATCTCTGAAAGTCAATACTATTTCTGCTTCAGTGTTCTGCAAAATATATTCACCAAGGGAAATAACTGTCTGTGAAACACAGAATACCATCAGGAGGAGAATGTTTACCATCTATCTCATCAGGTAAGTTCTTGGCCTGATGGTGAACATATTTGGTGGAAAGGTTTCAATAGTGGCACCACACCATGTTCCAACAAAATGTAAAAGCCTGTCATGTGTAATTGGTGTGAGCAGCAAAATGCTGAGCCAGTGGGACCCAGAATAAATATAACTTGACAGTGTGAAAAGGGGAGAGAAAAGGCTCTTTTGATCCCTTATTCATCTCTCCCCTGTCAATGATAAGGCTGGCAGGGTTGGACGAATGAAGGAAGATTTTCCCTGAGGAGGACAAGAGCCTACGCTACAATGTCACCGTATGTTCTTGAAGAGGCAAAAACAGATCCAAAGGGGTGGAGGGTGGAATCAAAGAGTCTAAGTGGGGCTAGTCTTACAGGTGTTTTCTAGAATTCTTTCCGATTGAAAAAGATATAAGCATATAGGTACTCATGGCAAATCAATTAAAACATTTACTTCATAGCATAAATACATGAATGAATGAATGAATGAATGAAAATACTTCTTCTTCTTCTTTAGAACTGATTTGAAAAAAGTTGTTTTGGTAAACGTTCATTTCCCATCTTTGTTAAGCTTTTCGGTTCCAAATATCTGCTATGCAGTTCTCATTAGTCTTGGTTAGTTTGATAATAGTGACAGTAGTAGATAGTTAGGCTTCTGATAGCAAATTGTTGTCAATAACAGCAATACTGTAACAGCAATACTTCTGGATGATAGAAATTTTCATTCAACGGTTGTTGCAATAATCTTTGTGAGGCAACTGTTAAGATAAAAGTATTTCAAAAGCTGTTGTTTTTTGAACAATCTTTGTTAAATGAATACAGCATCTGTGCCATGACTTGTCTTGAAAGCCATAAATAAAACAGGAAAATTGCAGCTTGAAGATGGAATCATGCTAAATTAGATAAACCAAAGTGACATATAATGACCAGGAGGAGTAAATTAAACTCAGAATGAGATGTGAATGTAAGTGTAAGGGTACAGATGTTCATCATGAGTATGTGATTTGATGTGCAGATGATTCGTGGCAGTAAACATATGAAACATGGGTACTGGCAGGATGCAGGTGAAATTGACAAAAAATAAGACGAAATGGGTGGACCAGAGATGGGATTTGTAGAGAGAGCAGTGCTCCCAGCGTGGCACTGTAGGTCAAATACAGCATGTTGAGTGCATTCTACTGTCTGGCTGCCATTTCAATAAATATAACTGAATGCAACCTGACTCACAATTTGTGTTAATTAGTATTTACACACTGAACCATTTGATGAAGGAAAAAAACAAAATAGATGATGACTCTCCTTGCACCATTGCCATGCCAATGAGCTTGACCAACATATGCTAAAATATTATAAAATAGCACTTATACACTGCATTGACTCCCATATATAATAAAAAAATTCATTAAGAGGGTTATTATCCTGAAAGAACAGATATACAATAAATTACTTTACCTAAATTACCTTGGCCAAACATTTTCTCTCCTACACAAAAGTCTATACATCCCACTTCCTGACACAGACAAAATGTACAAGCAGGACTGTCACACACAGGTGCATGTCACATGAAAGATAACAAAACAATAGGTGGCATGCCAGGGTACCATTATAATTGACATGTTTAAAATGTGTGCTAGGGGACTCAGATGTTCAGTATCTTTCAATTTCTGATGAAAACGTGAAATAAATGCAATCTGTGTGAAATTTTGACTGTAATTATGTGTGTGTGAATACACACACACACACACACACACACACACACACACACACACACACTTACATATACATATACATATACATATACATATACATATACATATACATATACATATACATATACACACACAAACATTCATTCATTTTACCCCTATATTACTTGTGCTGCACTCAAGGTCGCTCATGTGATGGAGCCTATCCCGCATATAGAGACATACATACTTACATTTGCATACATTCACCCTCTCATTCACAGGGTTAACCACTCAATTAAACAACTGACCAATTAACATCTTTATCCTTTTGGACTGTGGGAGGGAAACTGGAGAATCCCCACAGAGACACGAGTAGAGCGTACAAGCTCCGCGCAGAATTACCCCTGTTACGATCAAACCAGGAACCTTTTTCCAGTAAGGCAGACACAGTGTATGTGTATGTCACCTAAATCCAGCTTTTACTGTGTACACAGTGTGTGTGTGTGTGTGTATTCATAATGAATAGGAAAAAATAGAATAAATAAGAGAGTTTGTGTCATTTAGAAATCAAAAGAAAGAGAAGAGCGGCCCATATAAACATGGCTGTTCATCCAAGCATAATTCTATGATAGTCGATGGATGTTGTGAAGAGGAACCATTATAGGTGTAATAGGGGTAGATGGATGAGGATGAGGAGAGAGATAATGAACAAGGAGATGCTGTCATGTGATTGAGCCATAACCTATGACCCGTAACAGTGGGTAGGGAATGTCACACAAGGTAATGACATAACCAGCTCTGTATTTCAAGCTTTCTTTTCCCCATATTTTCATGTCCCCTACACAATTTCTTTTTGTTTTTGTTTTCTCTGTTATAGACACAGATTCCCCAGAGGTGATGCACACGTTAAAATCTGAATGCAAAATGAAAACGCCCAGAAGAAAGTCCTTGTTGGAGATATAAATGAAAGTTTTACTTCAGCTCTGTTGGGAAAAACTCATTTGTAGTAGCTTGAAAACCAAAAGCACTAATTATCACAGTAGGAAGTATGCAGATCAATAATCAAAATGAATGACGGATTGAATGAGTACTGTATAATACTTGATTTCTAATAAAGTACAGTGTTTAAATTAATTAAAAAAGAATGTTGGCCATTGCAGCAAAATACATGTCAAGGCAGGCAGGCATTTATCATTATTATTAGTTTATTATATTGAAGAAGTGTTTTCATGTAGGTGTTGAAAAATTGACATAAAAGGTAATCCTATCTTCTTTTTCTTGTCCTCTCCAATATATAAGATGCAATAAAATGTCTATAGAAATCTGTAAAATAATAGGCTATTGAAATACATATTAATAAATTAGGTCAGAAATAAACATATTGCCAAAGGTAAAAACAAAAAAAATGAATATTTGATACCATTTTAGTTGGTGGGCAAAACAAAAAAATGTATCTTTTCCAAATGGATAGTATATTAGTATATATATATATATATATATATATATATATATATATATATATATATATATATATATATATTTATATATATATATGTTCTTATTCGATAAAAATGTTCTCTTTGACACGGATTTATCTGTAGTTGTCCATTACAGATTGCATGCTTATAATACTCCACATGTGATTTCACCCAATGTCAGTTGAGATTGGTCCCAGCACCCCTTGACCTTTAAAAAAAGAGAATTAATGTTGTTGTTTTTGCCACTGTTAAAAATAAAAATAAAAATAAAAATAAAAATAAAAATAAAAATAAAAATAAAAATAAAAATAAAAATAAAAATAAAAATAAAAATAAAAATAAAAATAAAAATAAAAATAAAAATTAGGCAGCATGTTGGTGCAGTGCTTCTACCTCTGCCTCACAGCAAGAAGAACCATGGTTCCCTGCCACAGTCCAAAAACATGCAACAGATTAATTGGAAAAACTGGGGAAGTTGCCAGAATTTCTGAATGAGAGATTGAATGGTTGTCTGTCTCTCTATATTTGCCCCAATGATTGACTGGCGACCAGTTCAGGGTTTATTCTGCCTCTCGACGAATGGCAGCTGGGATAGGCTCCAGTATCCCCTGTGACCCTAATAATGGATTGATGGATAGATGATAATGATAATGATAATGATAATGATAATGATAGTGATAATGATAACGATGATGATGATGATAATAATAATAATGATAATAATAATAATAATAATAATAATAATAATAATAATAATAATAATAATAATAATAATAAATGATACAGTAGTAAAGTTGAAGAAAAGCACTTTTTTAGCAGGACCTTCTAAAAACAACACTATCTCAGTAACAGTTGTCATTACTTTTTTTTTTTTTCCAAACATTAGGCATAAGGAATTCCTGCAGCGATGCCTTTACCTACATTTAATCCAATAAGAACCTCTATAAACTGCATGTCTGGCTTGTTGCCAATAGTAAATGTGCATGTAACAGAACAGAGCTCTTACACCTAAAATATTGATCTGTAAAGACATTAATATGTTTCAGCATATGTGCCTCAACCAATTAATTTTCCAAGGCAAACATCAGCAAATAAAATTATCTGAGATTCTTCCAGCAAAAGAGAAAGTCATCCTAGTGATGATCAAATAATGCACCCTGAGATTGCCAGTCCTCACGCCGTAAGTTCTGCTCTGCTTATCTTTGGTCACACTGGCTTGCTTTTAGTAGACGGTCAATACAGAAACATGTTTGACTTGAGTAAATGCATGTATGTTTCTAGAAATGTGAAATGTTTTTCCTAAAAACTTATAGTTTGGTTATTAGATATATGAAGCATATCTTTCTTTGTCTCTGCCGTGAAGTCTAAATAATGAACACACTGAAAGCCCACAAGTCTCCATTTAACACTCAAGAGTGGGAAGTGAGATAAGATATGTTAAAAGCAATCACTCCAAACTCTATGGACCACATGGTGTCCAAATATATGCTATATGTTCTTTCCAAGAAATCCAAATTCACAATTGGCTGATAAGATGGGAGAAGTTGAGTTCCACAGTTCTCCCAGCATAATTTTACAGAGGGGAATTACAACCATGAAAATATAATTCTGATTTCCCTTGAAAGTGTTTCTGATGTGCTAACAGGTATGAAAGCAGGTTAAAAAGGTACTTGACTTGTGTTTTTAGTTTTTTTCCTGCCCCCCGAGAAAACTAGATGTCCATAGTTTGGTCAAACAGTGTGAGATCTGATTCAAACTCATAGCACTAAAACATTTACACAGTGATGGTTCCAAAGGTACAAATCAGTTCGCTTTTTTCCACAGCCCTGTGAGTATCTTATTGTGCAAATTCTGCACATCACTAACTTCTATGTGACACCTACCTTTCTAGTGTCCAAAGTTGGACAGATCTTTCTGTCTGCTGATTTTAAGTCTTTCATAGACACCTGTATATCTGTATCAGATATATCTCAGATGTATCTTTTATCTATATCTTTGAATAAATTTCAGATTGTTGTAAATACACTCATACCAGGCACCTACTGGAAAATTTCAATGTTCAATGTGGATTTATTTAGGTTTTTTGTTGTTATTTCTTTGATGTAAGCTGCAAAGTATAATGCTGGACTTGTTTGAATAAGATTCATTAAAGCTGCTATTGACATTATGCTGTTTTGAAAACCATGTTTTGCGAAAAGTGCCAAAAGCTATTATCGAAAGACTGAAGTCAATACATTCTTAGAAATGAATACCCCAACTGACTAAGGGGGCCAAGGTTATATATTGGTCAATCAATTTTAATGTAGAGGGCACTAAAAAACTTGCTGAACAAATATTTTCCATTACTTTGTGTAACTATGAAATGTACGGATAATTTTGAAAGAATCGTATTTTTCTTTAAATAATTCTTTAGTAACAGCAACTTGTCTGCCATTATGATGCACTCTGGGATCATAATAGGGGTGACACTTTTAATTGTAATATTTACCATTCACACACATGAGCATAGGAAGGAATAAATTAATATGTACTTCCTTTGTGTTACAAGGTGTTAAATGATCCATCATGGACCCCTTAGTTTGTTAACAGATACACAATAATGGATGAAGGTGAAACCATTCCAAATATAGTTGCCCACATTCTGACTGATTCATTTGAGTAGCACAGTCCAGTTGTAGTTCACAAAGTTTCAGCTGGTGGTATACAGCCATCAATACTGGATGAGTCATTCACAGCTGCGAGTGGAACTATGAGCAAATGGGTTGTTGGATGGTGGGTGGAGTTACTTTGGGACTTTTTTTTTCTGCAGGCTGACTCATTTGGCTATAATCCACTACTTTGAGGCAGCTGTTCTATCTTCAGAGATTGATGAGTTTTTCCAACATCTAATCACACTATGTATAAAAGAGAAAAAAAAAAACTGTCTAAGCGTAAATAATGATGTCAGACTGAACAAAACACACATTCACAGATATGCACAGTGTAGGCCGTAGTGAAAACCGAGTTTATTTATTTTCTCTATGTTGAAATACAACATGCATAATAATTATAAATAGAACACAACATAAACACCAGTGACTTTTTATTTGACACGATAAAAGGGACGCTGTTGTCACATCACAGATGCTGTGGTATAATGTCATAACATATTTATGCATATACTTCAAAAAGCAACAATAACTACCAATGCAGGGAAATGAAGTGAAAAGTGAAAAATATATAATTTGCAATGCCAGCAAATGAATATTCATAATCAATTCAAAAAATAACTAGTGGTGGTAAAAATAAATAAATAAACAGATAAAAATGTATACATACATACTCATGAAACAATGGTTAATTTTTGCATAGCAAAATGCTTCTGAATAAGTAACCGTAATGGAATCATCAGCTATCCTTTTGGATACACACAAAAGGATTCAGTGCATGAGGTACTAATATATAATTTGTGACTGAATATGTTTATGATTCAGATCAAATTACCTTTTTTATAAAGCTAAAGTTATGTATATCCATTAAAAATAATTATTGCAACATTGTATTGAGCTTATTTCATCGAATCTAAAATTAAAGATGTAGACAGACTGATGCACTGTGATACAGGTTTTGGATCAAAACGATATTTGTTCTGTTCTTGCAAAAAGCGACTGGTTAACCGAAGTGAATTTAACCAAAAGAGTTCAGATTATGAGCAATAGATAACAGGACAAACTTACCATTTAACTCAAGACGAAGCAATGTAAAAATAAGAGGAAAACTGTGTAGGGATAGGAGCTGGAAATAATAGGGAAAGTAAACATACTCTCACAAGTTATCATTTGTTTGCTGACTTTGCTCAGCTTTCAATGGGGGTTTTTATGGGTTTTTCTAATAAGTGTTTCTGTGTCTAACTGTGTTACCATGTGAGTTCAAAAAGCATCAACAGTTATTTTATACCAACACTTGGTATGGATTTTATGGAACAAGTTTCAAAACAAGCAAAATCTGTTTCATAAGTTATTACCAACTTAACTTGATATTTCAATGGACACACACACAATTCCTGAAAATGTTACTCCCACTCTTTTTAATTAGGTTGAGTTTTATCCGTTGCATTGTCGTTGCTCACATTTTTTGCTTCTGTGCCTTTGACCAAGAAAGCAACTGGACCTCACAGTATTGATGAAAGTTATTTCACTTGAGAGTGATAGGTGTAATTTAAAAAAAAGGTAGAAGTTTACACAGTGAAACACAATTCACGAGATTGGTCTTTGAAATAATCCAAAACATTGCCCAGCTTTAGCCTCGGTCTAAAACTTTTCTGCAATAATTCCAGTTGGGCTGTTCTACTGTTATGTTAAGAATTATCTCAATGTAATGATTCATATAATTGTCTTCTGTCTGCTTTGTGAAGGTGTCAGGATGCTAAAAATGTTGTTCGTTTAGCTTGCATACTATGAGTTATCAACTTAGAATCTTGAACCTTTACTAATTTATGAATTAACTTTATTTCAGACAGCTTGAGACAGACAGAAATATATTTCTTAAATAAACTGTTCAACCAATCTTATGGAACTGAAAAGAATAAATCATGGTCAAATTTAATGAAGAAAAATGCCGACTTATAAGCTATATTGTAGAATGGGTGTTGCCTGCTATTACGTTTTATGATAACTCTAGCACTTGAAAGACATGTAACAATTTAAAACCAATATGCCGCCATCTGGTGCTTTGAGTCACATGTTTACTGTGAAAAATGTATATATTATTTTTTTTTTTCTCATTCTATGACTTCAAATTTTTGGTGGGCAGAAACATTATGGTAAATTTATTCCTGCTGACTTTATACTTATTAGATGACTTGTCACTTGTCACAAGTCACATGGTCATTTACTCACTACCCACTCATTTAGATCGGTCTTATCTGGAAGGCAGCCATTTTGTTTTGGAATTTGGTTTTGATTAAGCTGATCACCTTTGACCCATGATTTCCCTGTGGCACATTTTGATCAATGTGAAAAACAAATGTTGGTAACCTTACCCTTGGCCTCCTTTGATCCTGAAAGATAGTCATGGCTATGTAATGTGATATAAGGTGTGTCTAATTTGGATGTGTTGACACACTTCAGTTTCTGCTTAGGATAGAGACACAGAGTTTTAAGATTCAACCATTAAAAGCATTACAGAACACCCTGCATTTCATATCTCCTTAAATTGTAAAGTTACAATGATTACAATATATTGGGTAAGACTTCAATGGACATATTGGTGCAGGGAATAGAGTTGATCAAGAAGTGATGGGTAGGTTTCTGTATCCAGGATAGGAACACAGAGGGACGAATGGTGGTAGATTTTGCAAAAAGGATGGAAATGGCTGTAGTGAAATACTTACTTTCAGACAAGACAGGAACGTGGGGTAACTTATAAGAATGGAGGTAGGAGCGCGGAGGCAAACTACATCTTGTATAGATGAGGTAATCTGAAAGAGATCAGTGACAGCAAAGTAGTGGAAGAGGACAAGGACAGAGCAGAGGACAAAGTGGGGGAGGCTGGAAATGGGAGAAGGGTTGTATGGTTTTCAGGGAGGAGTTGAGAAACGCTCTGGCTGGTCAGGGAGAGCTTCCAGATGACTGAACAACTACAGCTAATGTGATCAGGAAGACAGGTAGGAGAGTACCTGGTGTGGCATTTGGAAGGAAAGTAGATAAGGAGACCTGGTGGTGGAATGAGGGAGTGAAGGGGTGTATACAGAGAAAGCTGTTAACAAAGAAGAAGTGGAACACTGAGGGGACGGAAGAGAACAGACGGGAATACAAGGAGACGCAGTGTGAGGTAACGATAGAGGTAGCAAAGGCAAAACAAAGGGCGTGTGGTGTCCTGTATGCTCGGTTGGACAGTAAGGAGGGAGAGAATGATTTATATAGGTTGGCAAAAGAGAGATAGAGACAGAAAGGATTTCAGCAGGTCTGTGTGATTAAGGATTGAGAGGTACATGTATTGACAGATGCTAAAAAAGTGATGGGAAGATGGAAAGAGGACTTTGAAGAGTTGATGAATGAGGGAAATGAAAGAGAGGGAAGGGTAGAAGAGGTGACAATTGTAGAACACAAAGCAGCAGAGATGATTAAAAGTGAAATGAGGATGCACTGAAGAGAATGAAGAATTTTAAGGCAGTTGGTCCTGATGTGAAGGTATGGAAATGTCTAGGAGAGGCAGCAGTAGAGTTTCCGGCTAGATTATTCAACAGGATCTTAGAGAGTGAGATGATGCCTGAGGAATGGAGAAGAAGTAAGATGGTGCCCATTTTTAAGAATAAGGGGGATGTGTAGAATTGCGGTAACTATAGAGAGATAAAGTTGATGAGCCATACAATGAAGTTATGGGAAAGAGAAGTGGAAACTAGACTTGCATTTGTGAGCAGCAGTATGGCTCCATGTCCAAAAAGAGTACTACTGATACAGTATTTGCTTAGAGAAGTACTGGGAAGGTCGGCAGGAGCTGCATTACGCTTTTTTAGACCTAGAAAAAGCATACAACAGGGTGCCAAAAGAGGAACTCTGGTATTGTATGAGGAAGTCTGGAGTGGCAGATAGTAGTATAGAAGTGTGATAGACTGCAACAAATATTTAAACATGTGGAAATAAAACAACATTCTGGTCTGCAGTCTGAGAGCAGGGAATAGGTTGAGGAAAATCTTGAGAGGTAGAGGTATGCTCTGGAAAGGAGAGGGATAAAGGTTAGTCGCAGCAAGACAGAATATATGTGTGTGTGAATGAGAGGAACCCGGGTGGAACAGTGAGGCCACAGGGAGTGGAGATCAAGAAGTTGGAGTATTTCAAGTACTTAGGGTCAACAGTCCAGAGCAATGGAGAGTGTGGGACAGAGGTAAGAAATTTGTTCAAGCAGGTTGGAATGGGTGGGGAAAAGTTTCAGGAGTACTATGTGACAAAAGACTATGAGCCAGAATGAAAGGAAAGGTGGAATGAATGAAAGGAAAGGAAAGGTACAAGATAGTGGTGAAACCAGTGATGCTGTATGGTCCAGAAACACCGACAATGACGAAAAGACAGGAGACAGACCTGTAGATCGCAGAGATGAAGATGTTGATGATCTCTTTGGGAGAGACGAGGATGGCTAGGATCAGGAATGAGTGCATGCTAGATGTTTTGGAGAGACGGTAAGGGAAGCTAGACTGAGATAGTTCGGTCATATACAGGGGAGGGATGGTGACTATATTAGTAGAAGGATATTGGAAATGGAGATGCCAGGAAGGAGGCCTAGAGGAAGACCCAAGAGAAGATTTATGGATGTAGTGACAGAGGATATCAAGGCAGTTGGTGAGAGAGAGGAGGATGCAGAGAATAGGGTTAGATGGAGAAGGTTGATTCACTGTGGTGACCCCTGTAGGGAGAAGTCGAAAGGAAAAGACCCCTTTTTTTAAGTATTAAAGGGGTCAGTCCAACTATGAAGTGACTGACTAACATGAACATTAATTCGTGCTTATTAAAAGCGATCAAAAACTAATTATATAATTTAATTATCTTGCTTTATCATTTTGCTCGATGGCGAGCACCTGGTGGCCAGGCCTGCACCCACGGGGCTCGGCCGGACGCAGCCCGAGAGGACAACATGGGTCCCTCTTCTCTTGAGCTCACCACCCATAGGAAGGGCCAAGGGGTTCGGGTGCAATTTGAGCCAGGCGGTGGCCGGAGTGGGGGACCTCGGCGATCCAACCCTCGACTACAGAAGGTGGCTCTTGGTACATGGAATTTCACCTCTCTTCGGGGGAGGAACCTGAGCTGGTGCGCGAGGCTTACAGAGTCGGACTACATATAAACAGACTCAATTCGATGCACAGGATGGGGTCTGGAACCAGGCCTCTTGAGAGGGGTTAGACTCTTTTTTACTCTGGAGTTACCCCCGGTGAGAGGCGCCGGGCAGGTGTGGGAATATTGATTTCCCCCTGACTTGGTTCCTGTATGTTGGGGTTCCAGCCGTTAGACAAGAGGGTAGCCTCCCTTTGCCTTCAGATGGGGGGATGGGTTCTAACTGTTGTTCGCAGCTATGCAACCAACAGCAGTTCAGTTTGCCCATCCTCCTTGGGGTCCCTTGAGAGGCTGTGAGAGAGTGCTCCTACTGGGGTCAGCAACTTGGAAGGGCGTGACTGGGAGGAACAGACCCCAGATCTGAACCCGAGTGGTGTTGTGTTTGCATTATGGATTGTCCATAACAGACACCGTGTTTAGGCATAAAGGTGTCCATATGTGTACTTCGCACCAATGCACCTTAGGCCACAGTCTTTTTGATCAACCTTGTGGTTGTGTTGTCAGACTTACGGGCACATGTCCTGGACACAAAAGTGAAGAGAGGGGCAGAGCTGTCAACTGCTGTCAACCACCTGGTGCTGAACTGGCCCCCACGGTGGGGAGGATGCCGGTCAGATCTGGCAGACCCAAAAATAATGTGAGGGGGGTCTGCTGGGAATGTCTGGCAGAGTCTCCTGTCAGAAGGAGTTGAAACTCCTACCTCCAGCAGAACTACGACCACGTCCAGAGGGAGGCGGTGGACATTGAATACGAATGGGCCATGTTCCATGCTTCCATTTCCAAAGCGGCGGACTGGAGCTGCAGCTGTAAGGCAGTCGGTGCATGTCGGGACATAGACCCCCACGATGAGGGATGCCGTCAAACTGAAGAAGGAGTCCTATCGGGCTTTTCTAGCCTGTGGGGCTCTGGGGGCAGCTGACAGGTACCGGCAGGCCAAGTGTTATGCGGCTTCGGTGGTCGCCGAGGCAAAAACTCTGTTGTGGGAGAAGCTCGGGGAGACCATGGAGAACGACTTCCGGAGGGCTTCGAGGACATTCTGGTCCACCATCAGACGGCTCAGGACAGGAAAGAAGTGTTCCGTCAACACTGTAGAAAATGGGAGTGGGGCACTGCTGACCTCAACGCGGGTTGTTGTAGATCATAGGAAGGAAATACTTCCAAGACCTCCTTAATCCCGCCAAAACCCATTCCAAAGTGGAGGCAGAGTTTGGGGATTCTGGAGCGGACCTAAAGCTCTTAAGCAACGAGGCCCTAGGGGTGGATGAGGTCTGCCCTTGGTTCCCCAAGGCTCTGGATGATGTAGGGCTGTCCTGGCTGACATGCCTCTGCAGCATTGCTTGGATGTCGGGGACAGTGCCGCTGGACTGGCAGATCTTTTTCAAAAGGGGGATGGGAGGGTGTGCTCCAACTACAGGGGCATCACACTCCTCAGCCTCCCTGGCAAGGTCTATTCATTGGTGCTGAAGCGGAGGTTCCGCTGGGTCGTTGAACCTCGGATCCTGGAGGAGCAGTGTGGTTTTCGTCCTGGTCGTGGTACAGTGGACCAGCTCTATACCCTCAGCAGGTTTCTCGAGGGTGCATGGGAGTTTGCCTAGCCATTTTTCATGTGTTTTGTGGATCTCGAGAAGGCATTTGACCGTGTCCCGCGGGCAATTCTTTGGGGCTGCTCTGGTAATATGGGGTACTGAGCCCCATCATACAGGCTGTTTGGGCCCTCTAAGACCAGTGTCGGCGCTTAGTCCACATTGGGCCAACAGTTATAAGTCAGATTCTTTTCTGGTGAGACTTGGTCTCTGCCAGGGCTGTCTTTTTTCACCGATTATGTTCATAACTTTTATGGACAGAATTTCAAGGCGCAGCCAGGGCGCTTAGGGGATCTGGTTTGTTGGCCACAGAATCAGGTGTCTGCTTTTTTCAGGTGGCGCGGTTCACAGCGGAATATGAAGCGGCTGGGATGAGGATCAGCACCTCCAAATCTGAGACCTTGGTGCTCAACCAGAAACAGGTGGAGTGCCCAGTCCGGGTCAGGGAAGAAGTCCTGCCCCAGGTGGAGGAGTTCAGGTATCTCGGGGTCTTGTTCACGAGTGAAGGAAGGATGGAACGGGAAATCAACAGGCGGATCGGTGCAGCATCTGCAGTGATACAGCCTACAGCCTCTGTACCAGTCTGTTGTGGTAAAGAGGGAGCTGAGCCAGAAGTCAAAGTGCTCATTTTACCGGTTGATCTACTATCTTACCTTCACATATGGTCACAAGTTGTGGGTAGTGACGGGAAGAATGAGATCAGGGATGGAAGTGGCCCAAATTAGTTTTCTCCGCAGGGTGGCTGGACTCTCCCATAGACACAGGGTGAGAAGTTTTGCCAACCCAGAGGGGCTCAGAGTAGAGTTGCCGCTCCTCTGCATAGAGAGGAGTCAGATGAGGTGGCTTGGGCATCTGGGCTGGATGCCTCCTGGATGCCCCCCAGGGGAGATACCTCGGGCATGTCCATCTGGAAGGAGGCCATGGGGAAGACCCAGGACAAGCTGGAGAGACTATGTCTCTAGGCTGACCTGGGAATGCCTTGGGATCCCCCAAGAAGAGCTGGATCTTGTGGCTGGGGAGAGAGAAATCCAGGCTTCTCTGCTCTGGCTGCTGCCCTTGCGACCCGTCTTCAGATAAGCGGTGGAAGATGGATGGATGGATGGATGGATGGATTGTACACAGTGTCTAATTGTGTGAGATTCAGCACAAATACCCTTTTATTTTCGTCACAGCGCAAAAACTCAACCAAATGACTCAAGTCTGATGAAAATAACTAAATAACATTGCTTTTGTTCTAGATTCAGTTAAAGAATAATCCTGCGTTGCCAGTACCCTGAAAGTAGTAGCAGAATTAATTTAATTTATTATGACATTATTTTTAATATAAATTAGAAATTTATTCTCAACACCAGATGCTTAAATTGAGCTAGTAGGAGGTCCAGGGAGGAAAATAATCAGAGAGCTTATTTACCTTTTAATTTCATCTAAAAAAAAATCTATCAAGGAGTGGAGAAGTGGGCTCTCTTTGTGTGTGGTATGAATTAATTGTGAATAATGAAGATGCCTTCCATCTATTATCTCACCAGCCTTCAGGGGTTTGGGGCCAGCCCCATCTGCAAGGGGAAGCCATTCTGCAAGCCATCAGCCATTCATCAGCCAGCTGACCATTCACTATCTTTCATATCTGTGGGTAGCTGTGCGTTCAGTTAATGTACTGCATTTTTATGTTCTGTTCGGTTCATCGTAGAGTATCTGGAAAAAAATTCCATCACAGACGTCAAGGGAGAACATGCAGACTCTACAGAGAAAAGACCCAGTCACCTTTAAAAAATATTTAAAATACATACACACACACACACACCCACACAAACAAACATATATATTATACATGAGATGTAAAAAAAGGACAGTATAAATAGAAGTTGAGGGGTAGTTCCTACTTTGGTATGATTCTTTATGTACTTACAAAATTGAGAGGTGGTAAATGGGAGTCCCAATCAACAGGTTAGACCAATAAAGATTATTGGATGTTAAAATTAGAATGAAGAAATGTTACGTTAGGATATTTTGAGGCAAACATGCAATGTTATTTATTGTCTGTGTCATCACACTTCAAACATATTTAAGGAGGTATGGGAAAAGCTATGGCATTGATCTAGAATTATATGAGAGCATATATTTACATTGATCAAGGGTTACTGTGTGGTGACATACTTTCCACACTGTTGCAGGTGGTTCAGACAGGTTCAGACAGGTTCAGAGTTTATCCTGCCGCTAGGCCAATGCCAGCTTGGATAGGCTTGGATAGAAAAGCCATAAACTACTACAGTTACATTCAAACCATAAACATACAAGTGCAAATTATATGAAAAATAATAAGTAAAGGAGCAGAATTATAAAGTGCACTGTTAGAAATCAAACATATTCAAAAGTATGGATTCTGGTCAAAAACACAGTTCAATTCAAATACTTATCCTTCTTCATCCTGCAACTTCTCAGAGAGTGTAACATAGTCTGATGGCTCGAGCAAGAAATAATCTTTTGAATCTATTTGTGAGAACAGCTTGCAACCAACTGTGCTCCCCTGTGACATGGTGGAAGTGTCAATATGGTGGAAGTGTGCAGTGGCTGATACATTAACATTGTTCACAATGGACAACATTCTGCAAAATTTGACCCCTTTTGTAGAAAATGCAGCATTGTTCCTTGAAATGCTGTTTTACTGTGGGAGAATTTTAGGTACTTCCCTTTGTGGTATGCTTCAGAGCCCACAATGACACGCAATCATCAGTCTTTCTAAATCTTATTGATGGCAGTCACTAAACTCACCCTCGCTTCAGTATGTGAAACCATGAGCTGGGGTCACATGGCTGTAAACTAAAACCAAAAAGAATTGCTTTGTGGTATGTCCATCAACAGTTGCCAGTCACTCCTGCTCTTCATTAATTCCTTGGTTAATAAGTCATTGGTGATTGGAAATAAATTAGAATTGTTCAATTTGATGATGTGTGACTGACAAAATTGAAGTCACTCCGCCTTTGTGACTGATGGTCATCCAAAGTTTTGCTCCAGTAATATCATCATCAATGGTCATTCAGAAATCAATGAATTACATATGTTAAACATATGTACCTGATGGTATGAAACCACTTCAGCTACATTTGGCCTTGTATTCTTCATTAGAAAAAAAAATTGCATACCATCTCTGAAATACCTTCTTGAAGATGTTGAAATTTATAAGAATAATGAAATGAGAATTCCCTTGTGTATAGCTAAGAGCTCCTGAATTATCCTATTTTTCTAATGTACCCATGCTTGTCTTGGAAGGGGAGACTTTTTTTGCGGTTTTAGAATAAGGAATTATGATGTACTTTGGCGTGCTGAGGTTTCACATAATCACAAACAGAGTCAAGGATGAATCGCTCTTAGGATAATGCTCTGTAGAGTGGGGGTTTAATTCAACAACCAACAAATCGGGAAAGCCCGGGGGGGCCATTTCCCGATGCCAACAGTTACACTAAGGGTGCACCCCCAATTATGGCAACTAATGGTGCAGGTTAGTGTAACACAACAGCAACAATATTGTACAACTATTCACATGACGGAGTTCTCTAACCCAGAACCATGAGAGGCTCCAAAAGGTCATTGTAGCCACAAGGGATTCCTGGGTTCTACCAGCCAATCTAAATAGCCTCCACCTAGCAGGGAAGCTGTTCTCAGCAACTTTAGCGTCCATAACAAAATCCTTAAACCGGGGAGGGATCCTATTGTGTCGGCGAGGCCGATTAGGTGCCTTTCGAACATGCTCAAAATGGGGAGCGGCTTCTGGTGGCCAGTGTCCAATCTTGCCCTCTGGGTGGATCAGGGGTTGTATGGGGACAGTCTGTCTCTGTATAGGACCACCATATGACTCTTTTTCACTAATCTCACCCTCTACACAACATCTGACAATTTTTCTAAGACAGAACAAGGCCCAACCCGGTGGCTCGTTAGCTTGGGGGAGAGGTACTTTTTTGTCACTGGATTGTAGACCCACACCTGTACCCCGGGAGTGAGAAATCCTCTCCACAACAGTGACTGTCATAGGCCCGTTTTTGTTTGGACCTAGCCACTGTGAGGACTTGTCTGGTTAGCTTGAGTACCCCCTTGAGTTGTCCTCTGAGATGGTAAAGGTTGTCCAAGCCAGGCTTGCCCTCCACTTCAGGTTTAGGTGGGGGCTCAAACGCCAAGTCCACAGGAATGCGTAATTCCCTCCCAAACATAAGTGCCATGGGGGTGCACTTAGTGGACTCCTGGACTGCCGACCGAGAAGCCCACCGGACAAGTGGTAAGTGCAGATCCCAATCTTGCTGCTGCTGACTAGTCAGAATCGCCAGTTGGGTGGCCAGGGTTTGGTTAAAGTGCTCACCCAACCAGTTGCTCTGAGGGTGTCATCCAGCTTTTCTTTCTCTTCTTTTCATCCAGGCCAGTAGAACCGGGCTTGAAGCCACTGGAGAGTTTGAATTGCATTGCATTGCAACCACTGGCCACGTCGGTCACTGACCAGCTTTTACCCACCTTTGCACATGGAAGAGAAAGGGTCATCGTCCTGGTCCTGCTGAAGCTGCTCGGGGTCGAAGATCCCAAAGTTGGCGGTTGCGGGAACGACCTGGGAATCACCAACACTCCTGCCTGATGGGTCATTGTCAGCCGGGACCCTACGTAAGGCTTCTATAACCTGAGTTGAGGTTCGCAGCTGTCCTAACTTAACAGCAGGGTGGAATGTGGCAGCTTCAGATCCCAGGTAGAGTGTTTCTCCAGAAACATCAACCACAGCCTTCAATGCCTTGAATAGGTCCAGGTCAATGATGCAGGGTTCCTGAATCCCTGCTTGGCAGAATTTATGGTCTACACGGTGGGAGGCAACAGTCACTGGAAGGATCCTTTTCCCCAAGCAATTCAAAGCGCTCCCTAGTGGCCATGGTGACACTGAGGCTGGTGTCTTTCCAGCCCCCTCATTCCAGGCCAGTGGTGCCAGGAAAGACCCCGGGGCAGATAAGCAAGATGGTGGATCTTGTGTTCACCAGAGCCTGGCATCGGACGCCATCAATGTTACAGTCCACATACAATCCCTGGGCATGGCCAATTCGGCCTAACCGTGGTCGTGACCTCTTGGAAGGAAGGGTTATGGACTCGGGTGGCAGTCCTCCTTTCATGCCACCCTAGCCAAGCTGGGCTCCTTAGGACTGGTGCTGGGCAGTAGCGTGCAACATGGCCTGGCTCCCCAAACCGAAAACACTCCTCTGTTAGGCGATGGGCGGCTGTCCTAACTCTCCGTTGCAGGGGTCGCAGAGCTGCACTTGTGGCCTGACCTCTTTCATCACTAGTTGTTACATTTTCAGTTCGACGGGCTGTTGGTCTGACACTGGTGTAACACTGGTCACACACCAAAGGTAAGTTCCCTAGCGTCCAGAATGTTCTCCACCTGTTCCGCTTCCCCAAGATCCTCCCCAAGGTTGTGGGCGCAAACAAGGAGAGGTGCTCTTGAAGACGAGGAGGTTGAAGCCCCCGAATAAAGGCATAGAGGGCCAGCTCATTCTTTCCAATCGCATCAAACGTAGGGTATCCTCACCGGACATAAGTCCTTACATAAGCTGCATAAGCCCCCAAGTTCTCCCCCTTCTTCTCTGACAAGTTGAGAGCTGGTTCCTAGCATCTCCCAGGAAGATACAGCGACCGAACCGTTGCGTAAGGGCCATTTCAATGTCCTGAAAACTGAACCATTCCTGAGGCTGGAGGTCAGTAAGGATTTGGCTGGCCTTACCCTATAGGGAGAGAGCAACCTGGGTTGCCGTTTCTACCTCATCCAGTTACTGAGTTGTGCTACCATCTGTACCTGGATGAGGTATGTCTGTGGGGGCTCCTTTCCGTGGCAGCTTCATCACTACTCGCTAGGGGTTGACTTTCAGTTGAGGGGCTGACGACGTTTCCTCTATGGGGATTGCAGTCCCTGCTGTTCTCAAGGAAAGGGTTACTGCTATTTCAATCCTCAAGTTAGAAAGGTAATTGCTCCCCGCCACCGGCCATCCTCGGGTTGCCACCGCCCATCCACGGGTTGCCGTCGCCAATCCCCGGGCTGCCGCCAATCCACACAACACAGCTCGTGGACTTCTGGGCCTCGATGCTCTGCTTCTGCAAGGCCAATTTGAAATCTTGCAAGAATGTTGTGTCCTCAATTCCTCCGAAAGTGGTCAGCATTTTTTGATCCCATTGCTGACACCAATGTGGTGAGCTGGGCTTTCGCAAAATGACAAATGGAGTCAAGGATGAATCGCTCACAGCATAATGCTCTTTAGAATGGGGGTTTAGTTCAACAATCAACGAATAGGAAAACCCACCGGCCAGTCTTCCCACCACACGCTGCAATATGGACTGTTTAAGAGAGGTACACATCCAGTGGGGTTCCCAGATAAGGAAAGACAGAGTGGATTCTGCAGTTTTATCCTCAGTCTTTTAAGTCTGTACTGTACTTTTACTATCCTAACCTAAATTAAACTTTCTCATGAAAACATGTTGGCATACAATGTGGGTGGCCCAGTGGGAGAACCTTTGAGCACCTCACTCATAATCATGGCCTTGTACACAATAGCAAATCTCTAATAATTTTTGTTTTTATTTAGCTATTATTCAAATAATATGGCCTTTATCAATAGTTGTTCATATGGACATCGAAAGAAAAAAAAAAGAATACTTCACAAATAAACTGTAATCACTGAAATGTGTACTACCTGGTGATGTCTCCAACATTAAGAGGGAACATTTGTAGTAGATTAGAAACAAGCCTTGTCAAAACTTGTGAGGTAGGTCGTGTGTTAACATAGATTTTGAGGGTAACAATTATACTTTGATGATGCACAGCTGCAGGCCATTACCATCCCATCAATGCTTCAACAGCCCTATCGTGGAGAGGAAGAGAGAGAGAGATACTGATAGAGAACCATCACAGGCATCTGCACAGCAAGATCACAAGCCTTCATATGAATGGAATTCAACGGCAAAGCTTTTTGGTGCGTGTGTGTATGCATGTGTGTGTGATGGGGGATGAGTGCTGTTAGCTGAAGCCTGGCAGAGGATGAGAGAGAAAAAAGAGGAAAGTAAGAAAAGTAAGGAAGAAAGTATATGTGGTACCGAGAAAGTGGGGTTGCATCCACCCCACTGATCTAACACCAGTGAAGTGGTCACTGCAATCTGGTGAGTAAGGTCTGGGTGAAAATTCCTGCAGTGAGGTAATGAGATGGTATGAATTAGAGAATAATTCAGTTTGTGATTTACCCTAATGAGTGGGTCAAAAGTTCAGATGTAATATGACAATACAGTTTCAGGTGTGATGTTTGACTCTGCCTTTGTTGTAAGAAAAATATAATCTATAGAAAAAAAATGAACATCCTTACTCTAGTCAGAATTGATGAAATCCAAGAAATTATTGGGAATGACAGGAACTTGGAATAACACCTGCACTGCGTTTTTTCACGTTTCTGTGTTGTATCACCCTCCTGTGTTAACCCCTTTGTATCGCTGTGTTGTTGTTTTTTTACTGTTCCGAGTCCTTCATTTCTTAGATGTCATATCAATGAATACAAAAAATAATTTTTCACATTGAATGTGAACTAGGTGAGTCTTACTCTTTCCATATCTGTTATAAGTGAAAGGCTATGATTACATTATACTTCGTCCTTCATTATTTTCACTTCAGTAACTTTGACAGCTGTCAGTTGTGCCACTAGGAATTTCAAAATTTTCTCGAGTTGTATATAGATAAATCAAACATTTGCTTACACCTCAGAGAGAAAAAGAAATTGATCATTTTCCTAGTCAACACATTTAATTTTTCGTGACCGTGTGATACTAGTCAATGCATGAAACATTTTTTTTTCCCATCCATTTCACTCAAGAAGTCAAACTCATTGTAGCATACATTAGGCGGGAATGGCATTCTTATTGATTGATGAGCATTATTAGAGCTCATTTATGTAACACTACACTGTTAGTAAAAAGGGTTAACAATTATTTCACACGGGTGTTGTTCACAAAATCAATACTGATGAAATACACATTTAGATCAAGAAAAATACATAAAGATTTGTTTGCTCATTGCCTAAATACTGTTTACAAGTTGAACAGTGGAGCAAAGGGAAAAAAACAACTGTTGTGATTATTAACCTTGGCCAATAGCAATTTCATTTTTCCTCCACCCAATTCATGGCTCTGCTTTGCTGCTTTCAAGGATGTTCTGATGAGTCTGTTTCTTTTTTTTAAAGTACATCCATATTTGACCCTGTACGAAATTTTTCTGACTACAGAGACTAAAATTTTTAGCCTATTTTTAGTGGATTATCCTCTCATTGTTTAACCAAAGCTACTGATGAATGTCTGTGATAATTATTTTCTGTTACAAAAGAAACCAGATGACTATGTAGAAAAGAATCGCTTGCTGTGACAGTAAATCCACATTTTTGTCACCTGACTCTGTAGATTTCCTCACATCAATGAGGCTTTTCATGGCCTACAGGCATTTGATTTTCAGACCCAACAGGCAGCTATCTAATAAAAATCCACTTTGGGGCACTTTGCAACCAAAATGCCGATAAGGACAGTTTGTGTACAAAAATATCAAGCGTACCGAAATATTTGACTTGGACACGCAGGAATATGATCAGTTCTGTTTTCAAAGGAAATTATAAAATCATATTAAATCTTTGTGAGTTTCGGGAAAAATATAAGATATGCATCGTTGTTGCGTTTTGTTGTTATAAACTTTAAAAAAATGTCCTTTTTATTTTGTTAATGCAGCAATAATTGGTTTGTTTTGATGATTCATTCTATGCAGCAATGACAGTCATGACCAAAAATTAAGCTATTTAAGCTGTTAAAATTAACTTAAAACCAATCATATTTTTTTTTGTTTGATTGTCCCATGTTTCAATATTTGTTGCAGTCTATCATACTTCTATACTACTATCTTCCACTCCAGACTTCCTCATACAATACCAGAGTTCCTCTTTCGGCACCCTGTCATATACTTTTTCTAGGTCTAAAAAAGCGTAATGCTGTTCCCTCTGACCTTCCCGGTATTTCTCCAAGCAAATACTGCATCAGTAGTACTCTTTTTAGACATGGAGCCATACTGCTGCTCACAAATGCTGACTAGTCTAGTGTCCATTTCTCTTTCCCATAACTTCATTGTATGGCTCATCAACTTTATCTCTCTATAGTTACTGCAATTCTGCACATCCCCCTTATTCTTAAAAATGGGCACAATCATACTTCTTCTCCATTCCTCAGGCATCATCTCACTCTCTAGGATCCTGTTGAATAACCTAGCCGGAAACTCTACTGCTGCCTCTCCTAGACACTTCCATACCTTCACATCAGGACCCACTGCCTTAAAATTCTTCATTCTCTTCAGTGCATCCTCATTTCACTTTTAATAATCTCTTCTGCTTTGTGTTCTACAATTGTCAACTCTTCTACCCTTCCCTCTCTTTCATTTTCCTCATTCATCAGCTCTTCAAAGTACTTTTTCCATCTTCCCATCCCTTTTCTAGCATCTGTCAATACATGCCCCTCTCAATCCTTAATCACACAGACCTGCTGTACATCCTGTCTGTCTCTATCTCTCTTTTGCCAACGTGTATAAATCATCTCTCCCTCCTTACTGTCCAACCGAGCATACAAGTCATCGTCCGCCCTTTGTTTTGCCTTTGCTACCTCTATCGTTACCTTATGCTGCGTCTCCTTGTACTCCTGTCTGTTCTCATCAGTCCCCTCAGTGCCCCACTTCTTCTTTGCTAACTGCTTTCTCTGTATACACTCCTTCACTCCCTAATTCCACCACCAGCTCTCCTAATCTTCTTTCCTTCCAGACAACACACCAAGTACACTCCTACCTGTCTCCTTGTTACACACTAGCTGTAGTTGTCCAGTCATCTGGAAGCTCTCCCTGAACACCCAAACCATACAACACTTCTCCCATTTCCAGCTTCCACCATTTTGTCCTCCTGAGTCATCCTACAGACCACCACCCTATGCTGTCTGGCTACACTCACACCTACCACTACTTTGCAGTCACTGATCTCTTTCAGATTACCTCATCTATACAAAATGTAGTCTACGTGCGAGCTCCTACCTTCATCTTATGTTCCTGTTTTTTTCTGGCAGAAAGTATTTTACTACAGCCATTTCAATCCTTTTTGCAAAATCTACCACCATTTGTCCCTCTGCGTTCCTATCCTAGGATACAAAAACCTGCCCATCACTTATTGATCACCTGTACTGCCTGCGCAAACATGTCCATTGAAGTCTGCACCAACTACCACTCTCTCATCTACGGGGATATTCTGTGTCACTTCATCTAACTCATTCAAGAACTCTCCTTCTCCTCTAACTCACATCCCAACTGTGGGGCATAGCTCCTAACAGCTTTTGAGCATCACACCTTCAATTTCTAGTTTCGGACTCATAAGACTATCTGACATTCTTTTCATGTCCTTTTCATGACATTCCTAACAAACTCCTCTTTCAAGATAACTCCGACTCAATTTCTAGTTCTGTCAGTACCATTATAATACAACTTAAAACCTACTCCTTACTACCTTTCCATCTGATCTCCTGGACACACAGTATATCCACCTTCCTTCTCTGCATAATGTCAACCAACTCTCTACCTTTTCCTGTCATCGTCCCAATATTCAAAGTCTATACTCTCAGTCCCAGACTTTTGCCTTTCCTTTTCTCTCTTTGCTTCCAAAAATGCCTTCCTCTTCTCCTTCTTCAACCCACAGTAGCCCAATTTCCAATAGTATCGTGCGGGTTACCAGTACCAATGGCGGTCATTGTTAACCCGGGCCTTGACTGATTTGATACGAGACTCGTGGATATGATTTGCATATTTGTTTTTGGCAAAAAGTTTTACGTCAGGCGCCCTTCCTGATGCAATCCGCTGCATTTATCTGGGCTTGGGACCGGCTCAGGGAGACACTTGCCCGTGCCCCTCTGAGGCTGGCTCACGGAGACACTAGCCCTTGCTTCCCTGAGGCTGCTTTTTGAAAAATACAGTTCCTAATTCGTTTTAAATGAGTCGGTATATCTATCTGTGATCTTCAACCTATTCTTTAAAACTTCGAGACTTGAGGTCTGTTTTAGGCTTTAGTCTTTTTTTTTGTCTTCAATTCAGTTAATCCCATATTCAACATTCTCATGTTTAAAAACCTACGGAATGCCTCTGCATATGGAATTGTATATCTTTCAAAATAAAAGCATGACATAAAAAAAAAAAAAAAATTGACATCAAGATAGAGTATACCACTCAGCCAGCAATGATACACCCACCCCTGAGAACTGACTCCATTTCAGTTGAAAACTACATGAGAATCACTGGTAGAAAAAGTTGTACACAAACCAAAGTGGAAAATATCTGTATAATCCATAGAACTAATGCTGTAACAAAAAAAAAGCAAACGAATGCTCATGTTGACCGTTAAAGCTGTCATAGAAGCTCATACACTTCTGAGGAGATAAACCAGATATGATAAAAATTTCTCTTTAAAATCCTTTTGTGGACATGCAGTCCTATACATTGCAGCTGTCTCTGCTGACCTACTGAGACATGGAAAGACAATTATAGAGGAAGAAGATGACAAGCTTGTCAGAATGAAGGCTCTCCGTGAATTCAATTTGTTCTCCAAGCCTTTATTCACCATGCGTCACACCTGACTGAACACCTATGAGGAGGTGAAAATCAGGAGCCCCTTTTTTATTTATTTTTTTATTTTTTAGTCTCTACCATCATACCAATCAGGATGAAATTATATAATCCAAAATCAACTGCTTGAATATATAGCAATACTACTGATATTAATATTATCAATTATAAGAATAGTAATAATAAAATTGAGGCTGAGAAGTAGAATATAAATTTCAAGATCTTCACAAAAAATATATATTGTGCAAAATGTCAACTGTCACAATGTTTTGAGGATATTACTTTTCTTATATCTTCATAAAATCCGGAAGGGTAATCCATGCAGAGGATTATTGTAACGGGGCCAAAAACAAAAATCTGTTTTTAACAATCCTATTTGGAATTAATAATCCCTCATCATTCACTAGAGATTACCGCTGTCCTACAGTAAGCAAAATAAACATTATTTAATACACATATTGTAGAAACAAACGTCATATAAATTAATAACATTTTTCTTATATTTTTTCTAGTGTGAGATTATCTCTACCAAGGCAAGAAAATGAATTAAAATAAACCGCATCAAGGCAGCTTTTCATCTGTAATGGATGGGAAGACCTTGCAAAATAATGTTTGCTTCATTGGCTGTACCATGAAACCTCTTTTTCAGCAAATGCTAGATCAATTACCGATAAGTTTTTTTTATTTCCTTCCCCAGTGAAACCTAATTAATTCAGATACTTTTCTCAGATGACAATGCATATGCAGTTACTTCATCCTAGAGTCACAAAACAAGGAAGTGAAAGTAGAGTCATATCAAAAGTGTGGGATACCTTCAACCAGAGTAAAGAGGTTAAAAGGGACTTTGTTAATTTCAGATGATTTGAAAAGGGGAACAACAATAGAATTATGCAAAATTGCAGTGTATCAGAACCATGTCCTGAACCAAATAATGTCAGTTTATGCTGTTCAAACTTTTCATAAGTCATATATTATTCTCTTACTTCTATTCACAAAGCATCCATGGGGAGGCCCATTTCGTGCTTTTGGAATAATCTGGATGCATATTTAACAGTCAACCTATTTATTATTTTAAATTGAGAGCACCACCTTGTTTTCATTATGTAAGACAGACAAATTTCATTGACATTCAAGTCCCAGGTCCTTCTGGTCTCTTCTTATGCGATGTATATGCTTATTGCCAAGAAAAGATGGTTCAAAGGTGTAGGCTGGCATTCATTTACTTAAAGATGTGAATTAGATATGTCAAGGGATCACTGAGGCTGTTTATTATTTACAAGGAAATTAATTAAGGTTGGCTGCAAGGAAAGACTACTCAGTATGGTAAGTGGGTGGTGGGCGTCACATCTCAGTTTTAACACGACGGAGGGTTTAACATAAAGGATCGAATTAACCTGTGGAGAAAGAAAGTCATGTCTGTCAAAAGAAGCAGAATGATTTATTGCAGTCTATTGTGGCTCTGAGCTAATTATTTATTCAATATGTCAGATAAAATTATTTACTGTAATTTGAGGTAATTATTATCAGCATTAGATTTTTACCATCTGTTGCCATGGCTGATGTGATCAATCCCTCTTCAGAAAAGGAAGGTATTACTCAGCATCTGTAATAAAAGTATTGTGTAATGTGTTTTTCATATAACAAGTTTTGCAACAACCATACTGTGACTGCAATCAATCATTTCACCGTGGGAAATGAGGCCAAATTCAGATCAATGAGTGGAAATCAAGGACAAGTGCTAACTGAAAATCTGAGGTTTATCTATCACCTATGTTTTATTGGCTATATTGAGTGCCTTGAGACAGACCTTCAATGCATATATTATAGATGTTTACCACAGAACTACTCTATGTCCCAAAAGCCATGCGGCGGCTGATATCCCAAAGGTTGCCAGTGGGACAGCTGTTCACATAAACTTAATAGGCGCAACTGGTCTATGCTGACTGACTCCCTTTTTGCGCTTCCCCTTGTTTACTGTTTTCCCCTTGCAGGGATAGGATGTGCCTTCATCTTTGACTTGGGCAATATCTGTCAATATGAATTGTCTACCTGTTCCGAAATAAATAAATAAATACAATGTACCCTGGATGTTAGATTTTATATGTGAACCATCAGTTTTGCATGTCAGCCATAAGATTTTAGAATACGGGTGGAGGGGCATTAACCCAAATTATTATTTGATAAGCATGAGCAGTTTCCTTGATAAAATGAAATAAAATGAAAAATAAATTACAAAAAGTGAATAGATTAATGAATAAATATATATGTATGTGTTTGCATATATATATATATATATGCATACATGCATATATATATATATATATATATACACACACATACATATATGTGTTTCTGTGTGTATATATCTATAGCTATGTATATAAATACATATATATAAATAAATATATACATATATATATATATATATATATATATAGAGAGAGAGAGAGAGAGAGAGAGAGAGAGAGAGAGAGAGAGAGCGGTGAGGCACTGACTTCTTTGGTAGGATATTTACAATTGTAAGAACTCGAAAGAGTTTCTTATTTCTGGTAGTCTCACCTAATTTTTTAATAAAACTGAAAAGAATTTGGGGTTTCTGTATTTCTGTATTTATTTCTGTAAATTCCTCCTTGTTTTTGTTTATTTATCTTATTTATTTTATCCAACATTGCTTTTAGAGGGACAGCAGTATCTAGCACCTGCCAACTCACATACGCCCCCCTCAGGTGAGGGACAGTATTGTCTGCCTCACCTCATGACTTATCTCTACGGTTTATTTTCCAATCAGCAAGAAGAATTGTAGCACAAGACATTACACAGATTCTTGAAGGTCTTGGCATATAAAGTAGAATTATAAATCTTCTATAAACATCCTATTGGTGACATGGTGACAAACAGAAACAATACCGCGCCACACAGCCCAGTTTCTGAGGGACTGTGTGCGCAGAGGTGAGCTCGGCTGTCGCACCTTGTATTGCATTTGATCGGGAAATGCGCGCACCCAGCAACGTTTCGAACAAAATGTTCTTCAACAGATACTTATCAAAATATGTCTTAAGCATCTGGGGAAGAACATTTTTGTTCAAAACATCATGCGATTCCTTTTTTACTGTCCTCTAAGTAAAATGTATTTTCTTCATTTTTGGAGCACTCTTGGTGTGAGGATTATTTATTTTCAAACTGTTATTCAGTCAATACTTTTGATCCTGCACCCAACCCTAACTGGGCAACAGATGTGTGTGATTTTTTGTTTTTCAAGTTGTAATCTTTCAATTTTTTTTCACTGAATAAGATAGAAAAGTAACATCGTCATTAAAGTTGTTGTTTTTGTATTTCCAGGGTGGAAAATATGTCAAATTTAACCACAAAAAACATTCTCTGACTAAGTTTGAGAGTTTTGGAGTAAATGGTGCTTTTGTTTGACATTATAAAATGTTTAATAGAGTGAAAAAAAACCCTCTGCTGTTATGTTGAAAAGAAATTCCAGATATTATAATTGATAATTGGGGGGAAAAAAGACAAAAGCCAAAAAGAAAAAAAGGAAAAAAGCCAGGGAATTAGAGTCAATGCACACAATTTTTGAAATTGGAATAGGTTTTCAGAGAGCTTTGTAAAGCAGGCCATGAATCAAGGAGTTACAATGAGAAAACACTTTGGTAATTTTATTTTCACGACTTACAGCAGCTTCAAATATAGGGAGGATTCAGAATTAATACCATTCAAAAGAAAAGGAGAAATAATCACAAGAAGCATTACCTTATTTTTTGATGTTTTCAAAAAATCCAATAATAAGCCAGAAATGTTTTGAAATATGGCCTCAGTCTTGCAACCCTTAAGTGACCCGTCCTTTGTGGGATTCATACAAATACTGTTGCAAATTAGGCACACATGCCAGTCTATGTTCTGCTTGATCTGGCACAGTCTATTGAGCTGCTGGAAACAGTAGCATCATCTGTTAGCTTCTATAATCCATCCAGATTTTGTTTAGTATCTGCTGCCACACATTCCAAGAGACGATCAGTGCTGGTGGAAAAGAAAGAACATTTGGAGAGAGTAGGATCTGGACAATTCACTTCATATATATATATACAGTAATAACACATGCATAAAGCTCATTCTGCACTCTTTTTCATGCGCTTGGTGCCAACTCTCTATGATGCATTTCTTTGAAATAACAGCTGCTGTGGTCATTACAAGGCGGGGGCAATGCCAACCTCTTGTTGAGCAGGCAGCTGCCTCAGCAATGCAGATCTCTCAGATTAAGGCCGAATCCAATCTGCCCTGATCTGTTCGTGGAAACAGATGATGATGATCAAGGGAAAAAAGAACTAGAGTCGGAGAAAGCACAACTAGTCTAGATAGCCATTTGATCCCACATCCAAAGTTAACTGAAGAAATAAAAAAAAACAAAGTACATTTTACCTATGTGCCTTTTTTCTTTTGAATGACCATTTCTGAATTTAAAGGATATCACGATGCAAAAGGCATGTGGAAGGTTGTTTTAACATTGACAGCGATTGGTTTTACCAGTGATTCTTGGTCAAATGAGTATATAATTATGTGAATTAATATGTACATTACATGGCCAAAAGTATTCGCTCAAGTTCACATGCGAGTCACGGGAGGTGAGCAAATACTTTTGGACATATAGTGTGTGTGTGTGTGTGTGTGTGTGTGTGTGTGTGTGTGTGTGTGTGTGTGTGTGTGTGTGTGTGTATGTATATATATATATATATAATTTTCAAGAATGTCCATTGAGAGTGGAGCTATAAAATCTGTGTGATTAAATTATTAAATATGTGTCAAGTCATATCTGAAATGAAGAAAACAGAATAAAGAAGCCTCTGGGGTAGAAGATTAGATCCCACTGAAACAGAATGGATCATATCACACACATTTACTGATGAGCAGATGAGGGATGTTAACAACTCTGGTTATCAGGTGTGAGCACAACCCCAGGACTAACAGCTCAATGTCTAGGTTGCAATGAAGTGACCTGGGTGCAACCAAATGCTATTACTTAAAGCATCCAAAATCTTTAATTTCTGCAGGTCAGTTCATTTTTTGAGCCCAAAGTCTCAAGAGACAAAGCTTCAACACCCACCTCCGGCAGAGCTGAAACAGCATCCCAAGGGAGGCGGGGGACATTGAGTCCGAATGGGCCATGTTCTGCGCTTCCATTGTAGAGGCGACAGTCCAGAGTTGCGGCCATAAGGCAGTCGGCGCCCTGTTGGGACGGCAACACTCGAACCCGCTGGTTGACCCCAGCGGTGAGGGATGCTGTCAAACTGAAGAAGGAGTCCTATTGGGCCTTTTTGGCCTGTGGAACTCCGACAGCTGACAGGTACTGGCAGGCCAAGCAGCATGCAGCTATAGTGGTCAAAGAAGCAAAAAATCTGGCGTGGGAGGAGTTCAGGGGGGGCCATGGAGTATGACTTCCGTTGGGCTTCGAGGAGATTCTGGTCCACCTCTGCTGACCTCAACGCGGGATGTTGTAGATCGGTGGCAGGAATACTTCTCAGACCTCCTCAATCCCGTCGAAACGCCTTCCAATGAGGAAGCAGAGCCAGGGGACCCTCGGGGGGTCCGTCTATCTTCGGGGCTGAAGTTGCTGAAGTAGTCAAAAAGCTCTTGAGTAGCGGGGCCCAGGAGGTGGATGAGGTCTGCCCTGGGTTCCTCAAGGCTCTGGATGCTGTAGGGCTGTCCTGGCTGACACGCCTCTGCAGCATTGCGTGGATGTCGGGGACAGTGTTGCTTGACCGGCAGACCAGGGTGGTGATCCCCTTTTAAAAAGGGGGATCGGAGGGTGTGCTCCAACTATAGGAGGATCACACTACTCAGCCTCCCTGGTAAGGTCTATTCAGTGGTGCTGGAGAGGAGGGTCTGCTGGAACAGTGGACCAGCTCTATGTCGGGGGTGTTCCAGAAATATGGGGTACCGACCCCTTGGTCCCTGTAAGCCCGGAGTCGGTGCTTGGTCCGCATTACCGGTTGTAAGTCGGACCCGTTTCCGGTGAGAGTTGGACTCCGCCAGGGCTGGCCTTTGTCACCAATTCTGTTCATAATTTCTTATGGACTGAATTTCAAGGTTTTAAGTTGTCCTGCTGCTTTCAATAACAACTGCCATGTAATAATTCTTGAAAGTTCCAAGTAAAGCCCCAAATCTTTATAGTAAAATCTTAAAGCATGTCCTAATTCAAGAAATGCATATATCAAGCAAAGAACAAGTCTGAAACTTTGAAGTTCAAAACCAAAAGCAGGTATTTACCTTTGCTTAAACACCCAATACATACTGTGTGTCCTCTGCTCAAAAAAAATATAATTCCAGTACAATACGTTCTTTCATACAAAAACATAGATGTACAAGCAGCTCACCAGTTCCTGCCATACTGAAAAACCTATAAATGGAAGGGGTAGACTGCCACAAACTCTCCTCTCTAAGGGGCACACCACCAACCCATCAGTTTAGGCATATGAATGATACTGCGATTAAAATCGTGAAAAAAAGAGGTGGAAACTTTGGTCCATTTCAAAACCCCAAACACTCAATGTTAAAGGCTATTGGCTCCAAAGGACAGGACATCAAGACACAATGTCGAGGATGTGACGTATGCTGTTTAGTGCAATGAGGATTGTGATGACCTCTACATCAGAGATAAAAAGACCTTGAAGCACAAAAACAGATGGTCCAACACAAGAGGGCCAACTCTTCAAGACATGGCTCTCCTACACCTTTGTAGATAGCAGTGTTTGCATTCTGAACAGAGATAACGGATGATTTAAGAGAGAGGAGCCAAAGAAGCCATCTTTGTTAACCTGGAGAGAACTGTTCAGAGGAGGGAGGTCCCTGACAAAACCTTTCACCTACAAGCAAGGCCATGCCGAGCTCCATCTAAAGAAACATTACCACACACATACCCGCAGAGCTATCTGCACCCTCCAACTCCCCCAGAGAGGTCTACAACCCAACTCCTGGTTGAGGCTCATCCCAAGTACACAAACAGGCTTCTTTTGTCTTACTCAGTCTATACATTTGCCCTCTACAATAACCTACTCAGATTCCAACTCAGGTGAGCCTCCTGAGTTGTTACCTATGTTTCAAAGTAACACGAAAATAATGACACAAAAACGGTAGAGCCACGATGAACCTATTCAACCCAATGGCGACACAACATCTCATTCATTACCATCACAGACCTTATCGGCTTGGACCGATGCCCAACCCCAACCCCTTCAGTCATACTGTATACCCCAGAGTCTATTAGAACTGAAGACATCTCTCAAAGGAGAATGTATCTAAGAAGAGAAACTAAATCAAATTTCAATTTAAAGATTTGACAGCAAAAATAGATTCTTTACAATTGCAATTCTGTTCTCAAATTATGAACTATTCCTCTGCCAAAACCTAGCTTCATTCTCATCTTATTATTATAATTATCATGACTGTTCCAATTGATGTTGTTTATGTTGTTTTTTGTGGTGTTATTATTTGTTGTTGTTCTTGTTATAATTATTCAATACTGTGGAATCAAATTACAAAATAATCTCAAACGAGCAATCCCATTAGCCCAAAGTCGGGACGTTAACCTGACCCAATTCCAAATCAGGTATTACTAATGCCAGAATTATGTTAGAATGATGCCATTTTATGCCATGCATCAGGGGGTATAACATACAAAACATATGTATAATGTATTGATATTAAAACTTAATTAAGTAACTTAAAAAATCCAGAAACTGCTTTTAGACGAATATAGCAATCAAAATTATATTGATAGAATGATTGTCTTATTTTCATAATGCAAACTAAATCTAGAAGCTAACTGAAACCTTTGGAAGTGGAGTTGGAAGGTTTCCCCCCCCTTGCCTGCTATTTTTTTTAAGGTTTTTAAGGTCCCTCCCACAGAGAAAACAAACGGTAAGTTAATGGAGGATTCTAAATTGTCGGTGTGCCTGAAAGTGAGCGCTCCTATATCTCTGTCAGTGACTACGTGCTCAACTACCGAACAGCTCAGGGTGCTCTCACCTTGTAGAGTATTAGATAAGTATAACTATACACAAACACACACATACACACACACACACACACACACACACACATATACATATATAAATACACATAGATATAATTTAATAATTCTTTTTCTAAAAGTGATATCTCAGCTTGAATTTGAAACACCTCCAACCAATATGAGCAATCTCACATTGTTTAGTTTTCCCAGTTACAATCTAACCTCTAAACATGCCAACATCCATTGATGTAATCTATGTCAGCATATTCTCATAAAACTAAACTGTTTGTAATGTATTTTCTTCTACACAGTGAGTCTTCAATTTCCTTTTTTTTGTGCTTCTTGTCGAATCTCAAAAAAAAGTTTGTTGAGAACTTGTTATAGATTGGGAATAAATTAGGCTAACTACTATATATAAAATGAATAGGACAGGAAGGAAAAGGGCTGTAATTGAAGAGACAATAAAAGCAAAGGTCTTTGAGTGGTTAATAACCAAGATAACAATATCTTCTCAAAAGTGTACACACAACACAAATAGAAAAAATAACAAAAAGTGTTTGATCGAAAATGTTGTTTGTGAAGGCAGAGAGAGCATGTGTGAGCCCTCCTCTCGAGAGCAAAGCCAGCCACCAAACACTTGTCAGTTGCACAAAAAGATCCTCCATTCAGACACGGAATATAAACAAGCAGCTGTGCTGCATCATTTACATCTGTGTTTTCATTCATAAACGATATTACATATTTGCTAGCCCCAACCTCCTCCAAAATAGGATACTCAGAGCCATGTCGTCTATGTCCACTTAGAAAGCTATTTTTTTCTTTTCAGACAGCAAGGCTTGATTAACTTTGCAAACTCTTGCATCGCATAGTACACATAAAAATACAAAATATAATGGTGCACAATTAAATTTACATGCGCACATCACGCACAGCTTAAAAAAAGTGTTGCACACACAACAACTAAAATGGATAAACAGGGGTTTTACAATTCTATTCAAATAAACAAACATGAATAAATGATTAAATAAATAAACAGCAAGATGGAGGTTGTTTATCATTTACTCAAATTCCTCTGGGAATCTCAGATAGACCTAGAAAAAGCATGCAACAGGGTGCCGAGAGAAGAACTCTGGTTTTGAATGAGGAAGTCTGGAGTAACAGAGAAGTTTGTTAGACTGGTCCAGGACATGTATGCTGGTTGTGAGACAATGGTGAAATGTGCTGTATGTCTAAAAAAGAAGTTCATGCTGGAGGTGGGACTTCATCAGGGATCAGCTCTGAGCCCCTTCTTGTTTGCAGTCATGATGGACAGACTGACAGATGAGGTTAGACAGGAATCTCCATGGACCATGATGTTTGCAGATGACATTGTGATTTGTAGTGAGAGCAGGGAACAGGTTGAGGGAAATCTTGAGAGGTGGATGTATGCTCTAGAATGGAGAGGAATGAAGGTTCGTCGCGGCAAGACAGAATATATGTGTGTGAATGAAAGGAACCCGGGTGGAACGGTGAGGCTACAGGGAGTGTAGATCAAGAAGTTGGAGGATTTCAGGTACTTAGGGTCAACATTCCAGAGCAATGGAGAATGTGGAAGGAGGTAAAGAAACGGGTTCAAGCAGGTTTTGAATGGGTGGAGAAAAATTGCAGAGGTTCTATGTGATAGAAGACTCAGCCACAATGAAAGGAAAGGTGTACAAAACAGTGGTGAGACCATCTATGCTGTATGGTTTGGAGAGAGTGGCACTGAACAAAAGACAGGAGACAGAGCTGGAGGTAGCAGAGATGAAGATGTTGAGGTTCTCTTTGGGAGTGACGAGGATGGACAGGATCAGGAATGAGTCAATCAGGGGGACAGCACATGTGAGATGTTTTGGAGAGAAGGTCAGAGAAGCCAGACTTTGATGGTTCGGTCATGTACAGAGGAGGGATAGGCACTATCTTGGTAGACGGATGCTGGAATTGGAGATGCCAGGCAGGAGCAAGAGTCCCAGAGGAAGACCCAAGAGAAGATTTATGGACGTAGTGAGAGAGGATATGAAAGTAGTTGGCACGAGAGATGAGGATACAGAGAATAGGGTTAGATGGAGAAGGTTGATTCGCTGTGGCGACCCCTTAAGGGAAAAGCCGAATGGAAAAAAGAAGAAGAAGAAGAAGAAGCCTCTGGGAAAATCAGATGAAGTAAAAAGGCTTTTTAGTTGCTCAACTGCTATTGGCAAGTTCCTGCTAAACCCGCCATTTATGAGATAGATGGCTGTAATTTGCTAAGGAGGAGTGAAGCTGTTTGAAATCAGAAAGACTGTTTAGGACAGACAGATCTGCTGATTTAAATAAAAGTTATATCGCCAAGGTAAAATTATGGCATGGATGGCCTATGACATTAGGTATCTGCCATTTTCATGAGCTTATATGGCAGATTGACTCTTATCGCAGGACTCTTTTATTGAAAAATTCTGTTACTTTTATTAATGACTGAGACATAATTATAATGGAATTTTAGGTCATGATCTTGTGTCTGGAATATGAGCTGAATAAGTCATTAAAGCTTTTCTCTAATTTAAAGTGAAAAATAAATAGTATGCAACAAAGTCTGAAATATAACAGTATGACAACTAAACAGGGACAAGGTCCCACTATCTAAGAGTCCTCAAGCCTTGTATGTATACATCATGAAAGAAGGAAGAACAAACAAAAAAAATTAAAAATGTTCAAACTGGTCTATTTCAGATAAAAATAATCAATTGGCTATGTTCCTTAATACATTTATGAACTTGTTTAAAGTCTTATTCCCTGCTTTCGTGAACTTATGTATTACCAAAATGAGCTATGAGATCTTTGCTTCATATTGTATAATTTCATTCAATTCCTTGGTAAATATCAATCAAACTTCTAAATACTATCGTGCTGAAACTATGGCACTTCAAACACTTTGCTGTAATACTTTTCCTGGTTATCCTCTGAATGAATTTTTGAACATCAGATGACTTTTTGAGGTCATTGTGCACCTCTTAATGTGTGTGTGTGTATATATATACTTGTATACTTTGTTCTGTTTTGTTTTTTTGGTTTTATTTATTTATTTTTTGTTGATTATCAGGGGACACATGCTGTCTGGCTGCTGTCTTACTCCCACCAAGGGGATTTGGGGGTATAATCTGTCAGGAGCATGCCCAAGCATTTCTTTATCAACTTTATCAATATAAGTGCAGCATTGCCAGGGCAACTGAAGGTGGAGGGGGGTCCGGGGGGGGCAAAAAGCCAATCCCTTGATCTGGAGCAGACAATAATTACCCACAATGAGCATGGCTCAGAGATGGGCTGGGGCATGACCGCCTCTTGCAACCAGAAAACACACAGCTGTTTTCCTCCCCTCAGTTATACACCAACGTGACTTGTGGGACTTTTTTCTTCTTTTCATTTTTATTTGCTATTTAAAAAGAGGGACGGTTATTACTATGCTGAGTATCTGGTAAGTGAGAAAATATCATATGTTCACACACACATACTCCTTTGATTCATTTGGTTACACAAGGGGAGGATGATGGGCTATCAACAATGATTCTTATTGGCTAATCTTATCCATTAAGGGAACAGCAATAAGACTTGACAAATAGCAGTTTTTAATATTTTGATGATATAGAATACTTGTATTGAGACCTATTTAAGGTCAGTAAATCAGAAATTTGTATTCATGTTATTAATATTTTATGCCATACATTCTTAAAATAATGCAACACAAAAACAAGCTTTCCAGCAAAGCAGTATAAAAGATAATTAACCCTACATCCATTATATCATGAAAAATTAAAAAGAAAAAAGATTATAATAGACAATTTGCTGCAGCATGTCCATTTTCAAATCCAACAAGTTTTCTGAACAGGCAGACATTGAGCAGAAAATGCAACCTTTTCAAAAGGCAGTCACGTCACAGAACTTCAAGCAACCACTGTAACCTGCAATATACAATATAGATTCAGTTGAATATCAATCTATTGACCTATAAGGGGATGTATCACGGAATTAATGCTTTGACAATGCACTGTAGTTGAAGAGGATGACAAAAAAAACATCTTTGCAAGTAGAAGTCTGATGGACTATCAGTAGACATAAATCGGATAGTGAAATTCTGCAACTGCGAACACATAATAATAATGCTATGGTTTGTTGCAGGAGGGTAAAGTAATACAATACAGTTAAAAGAACAACTGTTCTATACAACCCCAAGACAATGTTTGGATAAAACAAATGAAGGTCTTGATTTTTAGTTATTTTTTCCAACTTTCTGTTATCATTTTCTCAAGATGAATTTTACTGTTATTTTTTTTTCACCTTTTATTTACTGCGCCAGTAATTTACTTTTAAAATAATCCAAGAAATACCACATTCTTCTATGTTCAAAGCTGATTCACTAGGACTGTTGTGTATCTTCATCGTCAGGATGTTAATCCTACCTTCTTGTATCTAACTTATTGTTACAAAGGTAGCCAAGCATGCACAGGAATAAATTAGTTTCCTTTATCCATGTTTAGAAAGTAAGTCATGAATCGATTTCCTTGTTTTGTCATCCATGATGGATTGTGTACAAGGTCCTGCTCAGTGCATCAATGAAAGCTGAGGAAATGTGTCTTTAATTTATGGTTCAATAACAAGAGACCTCTATTCATATTGCCTCTTTTGATCTATTGCATGCACATGATTGGATTGGCTATAATGGGAGAATATGGAATCAAATAAAGCGAAACACAATCAGTCATGTTGACAAAGAAAGCAGAACACCAGCAACATATCTCCTTTCCCCTTTTGTATAGGACATGATGGAGCAAAGTTACACTGTAAGTTGTTAATTGAATGATTGCACTAAAATGGCCAGCATCACGAGGCAATGCACTTTCTAAAAATATTGTTGCATTTGATTATTTAAAGCAAGCATTAGGATCAGTGGCCTATCAAGCAAAAGAAGACTCAGATATGAGGATAAGTGAATACAGACCCATGACAGTCTAATGGGTTTAGCCTGGTCAGAGCAATTCTGTACTTGCTAAATCATGGTGAGAAGGAAAACTGCCAGTACAGGAAAAAAGAAACTAAAAAATTTGATTCTCAAATAACAGACCTTTTTGGCAACCAAGCCATGTTTAAATTCCGCCTTGTGAACAAAAAAGCAAACAAACAGACTAACAGAATAAACATTTGCATAGTCCACTACTTTGATTTTGCGTGATAGCCTGGTGTAATATAAAATGAAGAAAAATAAAACAATCCAGTCATTCTTATCACATAAACACATTATTGCACGCAAAGTTTTTCTTTTAATTAGAACACCTGTTTGCCTCCAGCAGTAGGTTAGAGAAAACTTATTTTTTTGTTCGAACAAAGACAGAAAATCAAGCAGAACCAGTCCTTATTCCTTCAGAAAAAAAGGATGATAACAGGGCACATATTAGGAAAAGCAAAGGTCCTGTGAAGAAATAGAACAATGGCTTTGTTTTATGCATGAAATTGGAGGTTTACATATGGATAGAACGATAGCACAAGGACAGAGTATGAGCTATTGGCTATGAGCTATATCTTGCTCTCCAGCTGTATTCACAGGGAACTCTTTGGAATACAAAGGAAGGACAATGGTTGGTTTACAGCCGAAGGAAGTGTTTCACCCAAGTGCACACCAGTTGTTACATGAACTAATCCATCCCTACTATTTTAAATGTCTTTGGAATGCATGCTTGGAGAAAGAGTGAACGAGGACTTTGATTGAGTGTATAGGGGAAATCATACTCAAAATGAGATCACAAAAACAAAAATATGAATTTTACTTAAACATAGGAACCCACCAAAATTATCCAATTTTTCTGCATTCCCTGATACAACGCAGAGAGCAAAAGAAGGCCAAAATCCATATGTTCAAAACAACATGAACTAACCCTGTCTTAAAAATTGCAATAGATAGTTAATCATAACTCTGTCACAATAATGTGGTGGAAAAGTTGTATCTATATAATTCCAGTTTTTGTTTTGTTTTTTTAGTCTGGAATATCAGCCACTTGTAAAATGTCTGATGATAGTTAACAAGAGGCAGGTTACCAAAATCCAAATATAATTTTGAATCACTGCACTAAATTCACAATTTTCATCCATCCATCCATCCATCTTCATCGGCTTTATCCATGGTTGGGTCGCGGGGGCAGCAACCGGAGCAGGGAGGCCCGGACTTCCCTCTCGCCAGCCACTAGGTCCAGCTCTTCTGGGGGGACCCCTAGGCGTTCCCGGGCCAGCCTAGAGACATAGTCTCTCCAGCATGTCCTGGGTCTTCCCCATGGTCTCTTACCAGATGGACATGCCCGAAATACCTCCCCCGGGAGGCGTCCAGGAGGCATCCTGACCAGATGCCTGAGCCGCCTCATCTGACTCCTCTCTATTCGGAGGAGCAGCGGTTCTACTCCGAGTTCTTCCCGGATGGCCGAACTTCTCACCCTATCTCTAAGGGAGAGTCCAGCCACCCTGCGGAGAAAACTCATTAACCGCTTGTTCTTGCGATCTCTTTCTTTCGGCTATTACACATAGTTCGTGACCAAAGGTGAGGGTAGGAATGTAGATCGACTGGTAAATTGAGAGCTTCGCCTTATGGCTCAGCTCCCTCTTCACCACGACAGACCGGTACAGAGTTCGCATCACTGCAGACGCTGCACCGATCCGCCTGTCGATCTCCCGCTCCATCCTTCCCTCACTCGTGAACAAGACCCCGAGATACTTGAACTCTTCCACTTGAGGCAGGACCTCTTCCCCGACCCGGAGTGGGCACTCCACCGGTTTCTGATTGAGCACCATGGTATCGGTTTTGGAGGAGCTGATCCTCATCCCGGCCGCTTCACATTCGGCTGTGAACCGCTCCAGCGACAACTGGAGATCATGGCCTGATGGAGCCAACAGGACCAGATCATCTGCAAAAAGCAGAGACCTGATCCTGTGGCCACCAAACCGGATCCTCTCAACGCCTTGGCTGCGCCAAGAAATTCTGTCCATAAAAATTATGAACCGAATCAGTGACAAAGGGCAGCCCTGGCGGAGTCCAACTCCCACCGGAAACGGGTCCGGCTTACAACCGCCGATGCGGACTAAGCTCTGACTCCTGGCATACAGGGACCGAACAGCCCGTATAACGGGGGCTGTACCCCATACTCCCGGAGCACCCCCCACAGGACTGCCCACGGGACACGGTCGAAGGCTTTCTCCAAGTCCACAAAACACATGTAGACTGGTTGGGCCTCCTCTCCTGACCCGCTGAATAGACTTTGCCGGGGAGACTGAGTAGTGTGATCCCCCTGTAATTGGAGCACATCCTCCGATCCCCCTTTTTAAAAAGGGGGATCACCACCCCGGTCTGCCACTGTCCCCGACGTCCAAGCAATGCTGCAGAGGCGTGTCAGCCAGGACAGCCCTACAGCACCAAGAGCCTTGAGGAACCCAGGGCGGACCTCATCCATCCCTGGGGCCCCGCTACTGAAGAGCTTTTTGACTACTTCAGCAACTTCAGCCCCGGATTTAGGAGGACCCCCCCCAGGGTCTCCCGGCTCTGCTTCCTCATTGGAAGGTGTTTCGACGGGATTGACGAGGCCTGAGAAGTATTCCTGCCATCGATCTACGACGTCCCATGTTGAGGTCAGCAGCGCCCTGCTCCCACTGTATACAGTGTTGACGGAGCACTGCTTCCCCCTCCCGAGACACCGGATGGTGGACCAGAATCTCCTCGAAGCCCAACGGAAGTCATACTCCATGGCCCCCCCTGAACTCCTCCCACGCCCGAGTTTTTGCTTCGGCGACCACTGTAGTCGCATGCCGCTTGGCCAGCCGGTACCTGTCTACTGCCTCTGGAGTTCCGCAGGCCAAAAGGGCCCGATAGGACTCCTTCTTCAGCTTGACAGCATCCCTCACCGCTGGGGTCCACCAGCGGGTTCGAGGGTTGCCGCCTAAACAGGCACCGACTGCCTTACGGCCGCAACTCTGAGCTGCCGCCTCGACAATGGAAGCGCGGAACATGGCCCATTCAGACTCAATGTCCCCCGCCTCCCTCGGGATGTGGTTGTTGCTCTGCCCGAGCTGGGTGTTGAAGCTTTATCTGACAGGGGAATCTGCCAGACTTTCCCCACCATAGAGGTGACATTCCATGTCCCTAGAGCGAGCTTCTGTAGCCGAGGGTCGGACCGCCAAGGTCCCCCCCTCTGGCCACCGCCCAACTCACACGGCACCCGACTCCCTTGGCCCTTCCAGTGGGTGGTGAGCCCAGGGGAAGGGGGTCCCATGTTGTCCCTTCGGGCAGTGCCCGGCCGAGCCCCATGGGTGCAGGCCCGACCACCAGGCGCTCGCCATCGAGCCCCAGCCCCGGGCCTGGCTACGGGGGAGGGCCCCCGCTGACCCGCGTCCGGGCTGGGGAAAACTAGGTCCCAAGTTGTCTCTCCTCATGGAAGTCTTTTAAGCCACGCTTTGTCTGGCCCCTCACCTGGGACCTGTTTGCCTTGGGTGACCCATCTGGGGGCATGAAGCTCCCGACAACATAGCTCCCAGGATCATCGGGACACGCAAACCCCTCTACCATGATAAGGTGGCAGCTCAGGGAGGGGCTAACAATTTTTAATGTACTTCTACAGTATTTTACTCCTGTTATCCAGGTGGAGAGTAGGAATCCATGAAATAGCACATGTTAATCACAGAGAGCTCTTGCTACAATTTAGCAATCTCCAGTACTAATATCCCTATGAAAAGCTATACTGTTACCACTATTGAAATGCTGTGCAAATTAAAGCACTTCTTTTGGGTCTCAATTTCAAATTCAATATATTTTTTTTATTGATTTCTTCTTCGTGTTGTTCATTTTCGTTTGTCACAATAAATAAATAAACAAATGCACCCATCAAAGGGTAGCTCTGTAATAATGACAGGAGGGTTGAGCGAAAACCATCAGGTTGTATTTTCTTTTCTCTCTTTCAGCTTTTCTTCCACTTCTACTTCGGAATCCATTAGCATGAAAGACTGAAATGAAACACCTGTCGGCTGAAGGGAAAATTAATTTTCCATGAGGCAAGCTTTAAAATTCCACGTCCCTCTGAATTTGGAAATCGGATATCCATTAATCCTCATGTGTCAACGATTAAGAACACTTGCACACAACACATTAATCAACATGCATCAAGAACAAAAGTAATCTTGCGAATAAAACAACATGAATGTAATAAAAATGCGGTGGATGGGATTCTAAATTATGCTTTTCTGTTGTCTAGCTGTGCCAAGAGATGAAATCAAACATTAATCTTATGTTTTCAATAACTCCCTGTCTGAACAACAGAGTTTATTTGTATGATAGCATCCAACTCATCCCTCAGATTTCTTTCTGGAGAGTGGGTAGAACATTATGTTGGCACAATCATGATCACAACTTTGAAGATGATCTGATATGGAATCTTTAACCATTTAAGTTATCATTACCGGTGATTATACAATGCACCAAAGGAAAAAAAAACATGTGGTTTTTATGAATAAATAAAAGGTATTAACCAAGCAAAAAGATAGTAAAGGTCATGTGGAGTATCCAAATTAAAATTCATCACCATCTATTTGCTTTATGAGAGAGTCTTCTTCTCCTTCTGGCAGTTCCCTTCTGGGTTCGCCACAGTGAATCGTCTGCCTCCATCTAACCCTTTCTTCTGCATCCTTGTCTTTAACACCAACTAATTTCATGTCCTCTTTCACTCCATCCATTTAATCTCCTTATGGTCTTCCTCGAGTTCTACCGTCTGGTCGTTCCAATTGGCATCCTTCTGCCAACACATACACTATCCCTCCTCTATACAGATAGAAACCATCTCAATCTGGCCTGTATTAACTTTATTTTCAAAATGTGTAACAGGTGTTTTTCAGACGGATCAGCCCTGATCCTATTCATCCTTTTAGCTTCCAAAGAGACCCTCAACTTTTTCATCTCTGCTTTCTGCCGCTCTGCCTCCTGTCTTTTCCTCCGTGTCACTGTTTTGAAAACAACCAGCTTCGCTGTTCTCGCCACAATCTTGTACACCTTTCCTTTTATTTTGGATAATACATGCTTGAAACCATTACTTCTCTTTTCAACACTCTCTTTTGTTCTTTCCTGTTGACACTAAGTAATTGAAATCCTCCACCTTCTTTATCTCCATTCCCTGTAGCCTCACCGTTCCAGTTGGGTCCCTCTCATTCACACACATGTATTATGACTTGCTCCAGCTAACATTCATCCCCTAAGTTTTGAGGATAGACCTCCCCCTCTCTTGACTTTCCTTTTAGTGTAAGTACTGGCTTAAAATGATTATCAATAAAACTCTTGAAATACAATTGAAAATAATGTTGATTCTTGAATACCTTAATGTTTGAGAAGGGCACATAGAGATATAAGCAGTGAGGAGTTCTTATTTTTCCATTTCTTTCCTGAAGTAAAGGACACAGTGACCTGATCTGTCAAAATCCCAAATTTTGAAATGATGAAAATATGGCATTTTCCAATTTTGATTGAATAAGGCATGCATATTCTCCCCAAATCTTTATAACCACATATACGATTTTAGAAGTTGTCCTCTTCTCTTTGGTCTTAGTAATAGCAGCTTGACTGACATTTGCCATGTGTGAATCAAAATTGATTCGCAAGGTCTTTCTAATTGTGCTTTTTCAGACAGTGCTTAATTTTCTCCCTTTTGATGTCCTCAGGAGTAGACTCATAATTGTATTGTGCATTCAGAAATAAAAACCTAAAACCTCTAGTTGAATCACATTCTTCCTATCCATTATTCTTGCTGCCCTCAGAGGGCTTGAAGTGCTTAATCCAACATTAGTAAGAAGCCAATAGAGAGCAATCCACTGTAACAAACAACCCTGAACACTAAATATGACAGAGGACTACAATGAAAGGAAGAGATAGGGGCAAATTAGACAGATGTATTGTGAATGCTGACAAAGCCTTTCATTGTATACACACAGTGTATATGGATTACATGATTGAGAAAACACAGTCAGACAGTCATGAAGAGATAGAGAGTAATTAACAAGACTGAGAATTTACAGCCATGCCACCAGTACTGTGATGCTTTTTGTTCATCACAGCAGTGTTTTAGCTACGGTCAGAACAGTAACATGATTATGTAACTATGCCGGAAGAAGACTTAATTTAATGTTATTAAAGAATAGAAGACTGACAGCACCACCCTGGGACTTTTGCCTAAATAATCCACTGGATAGTGCCACCACTATGTAAACCATGGTGTAAAATCAGCGCTCAACAAACTCAATCCACAACCGAGGAGCTGCATTGTTATGCTTTACATTGATATGCTAATATTTCTCACCAACTTCTGAGTAATTATTTGTCAATGACTTGCATGATTAAAAGGGAAATTGTGAGATAATTTACTGTATTTCACAAAGTTATCAGCAACATATCAGAGAGACCCACTTGTCACAACCATGATGCAGGCTGATATTAAACCAGCAATGCACTTTAGATCTTGGGATTCTAAATCAAAGATGTCTGAGATGTATGACAATTACCAAATCTACCATTTTTGTTGACTATATGTATTCTTATCACTGTGCATCACGACTCAGGGAGCAAAAGGCACTTTATGTGTGTATGTATGTTTGCAAGGTATTGCAGTGATTTCTTGATATCTGCCAATCAAAGGTAGACTGATGTGTGGTTTCAGAGAGTAGTGCAATAAATATTTGGTCATGTCATTAAATGGGTCTGAATGATGAGCTAGGTTAGATGAGTTACTTTTCACAGTTGCAAGTAGTGAATCAATCTAAAATGGCATGGTTGAAGATTGCAGGTAAAAAGAAAGTCAGCAAAAATCAACAATTCAAAGAGCGCTGAAATATGTCTGTTCATCCTGTCATACTCTTCCATGAGGAATGGGCCGCATTGATTTATAACTGTGAAGATCCTCAATCAGATTATCAGGAATCACACATAACAACTAAAAGTGCTTTTGGACAGCACACACCTCAGCCTAGATTGAAGACTCATTCTTCTGTTTGACAGAAAAGAACATTCCAATTTCTGGACATAGTGAGAGTAGATAATAAAAATTCCCTTCTCTTTTTTTTTCTTTTTTCTTTTGTCATTGTCAGTATCCAAAATGGGTGATTAAAAATGAAATGTTATTTTGAATCCAATGGGTTCATGATCAATACACCAGTCTTCCACTATGTTTAACCTGTGGATTTTGCTTGTAGAGAAATAGATTGCATCACAATCTCTAAAAATGCTGAAACCTTTTTTTTAAATTCTAATAGTATTTCATGAAGAATATTGGAAAGTCTTGCAAATAATAACTCCTCATACACCCCAAATGAAGCCATGAAAATTAATTAAGTGCAAGGTTATAAATTAGGCATAACATTATATCAACCCTGAGGGGCGGTAAGAATGTCTCCACCACGTTTCTTGATGAAGCATTCGAAGTGGTTTATGGCTTTTGATTTAGCACTACAGTACTGTCACTTTTCGATTGCTTCAGATAGCCAAACCTGCAGCCACTGGCTATATTGTACATAGAAGCGCTACATGCAAATGCAAGTTTTTCAAAATGGCTACAAATACCTCCAGGCAACCAGTGGGAGATGAGAGCAAGGAATGGGTACTTTGCGTTGGAGTGAAGATAGAATATGACACAAAATTGGAATCAGAGGTTGACCCTGTTCTATGTTGTTGTGGATTAAACAACCCTTAACGTCTGAGTTGGTGAGTCAAGGCATAAGACAAGGCACAAATCTTTGATCATCTACCTGGTTTCCCTGTGACCTCAAAAGAAACAATGCAAGGCGTCCTTACTTTATTTTACTTTTTTTTCACAAGAAATTGACAAATTTTGCATGAGACAATACGTTTCAGAGGAGGAGAAGATGCATGAGGCTTAGAGACAGCTCCCAGCTTATTCTCATGTCAATTTGTTTTTATCTCCCATCAAGAGACATGTTGCCAGTTGGAATGGAAGCCGGCTGCATTAAAGTGACCAGTCCAAATCAGCTTTCAAAGTGTTGTATTTTGATTTGATTTGATTTTGATAATGGTTATCACTAACTAGGACTTGTGACCTAACTACTATCAGCCAATATCATTCTACCAAGATGCTGTCAATTTGTCACCTTTCCATTCTTGGATTAAAAGGACGAAAAAGTAGTGTGTATAAGACTACTTCTCTGCGTACTGAATTGTATGAGCATATTTGATAATGTATCAAAGACATCGCTTTTTTTAAAATTCCAATAGTGATGGAAATAATAATATTATTTTTAGCCTTGAAAATTTAAAACAAAAAGTGTCTACAAATAGAAAGACATGAAAAAACAGGCTATTGTTAAAGAGCAAAAACAAGTACATTCGTTTATTGAGTGAATTACATTTCTTATCCACTTCGGATCCTTAAAAGACCGTTTCAAGAATCATAACATACAGTAGTTTGCCAAAATGATCTTGACTCTTTCAGTTCACATGGTGAGATAACATATAATTAATATTTGGCAAATGGAAATTACTGCATGTTTTAGAATATTGAAAAATGCAAATAAAGAAAATAAAAATTATGAATAAACAGAGAAGAATAGACAAAGAGAGAAGCACAATATGCCATATCTCATATGGAGACCTACATCAATGCTTAATAGCAAATTTAAATGTCAAAATTACTGGGCGTATGACGGTTGATTGTACCGCTGAATGCTGGCAGTAATATAGTGTTTGAATTGAAATGTGGCAAAAATTGACAACATCTTGTAAATTGAAGCAAATTTGAGTTGAACCAAAATAGATACATGAATACATGCATACTTGTAGTAGCATCCTTAGAGGGGTGTCTGAGGAGAGATGAGAAGTTGTAGTCATGCAGGGTCAAGCGGGTCAGAGTTGGCTCTGCATCAAGTACAGCTTTCTTTGTGACAGCCACTGTTGTCAGTCCATTCTTTTTGAATCTCCCGCTACATTATGAATTGATCAAATCCAAATTATAAATAAAATTTATTCTTAATACAACCTCTGAAGAGAAATTGCTGTCCCTGGTCCTTTGAGAAATGAGAGGGCTATTGAGGTGTTTTGGGAAAAGAATGGTGTAAAAGTTTATATAATGTCAAAGTAAGTTAGAGAGGATATGTTAAACCAAAGCCAATATTAAGTCTGCAGATGTTTAGAGACCATCAACAACTGTTTCAGAAAGTGGACATCTAGATTACCAAATTGAACTCAGTACATTCTCCAAGACGAAATAATCCCTGTGATTTTGTTTTTTAAAACAAATTAAAAATTGTTTTCTTATGGTTTCATAACAGTATTTAATATCATTGTGTGTATGGATATGTTATATATATTCAAGTAAGGCTAGCAACTCAAATACTTACTGAACCAACATGCAATTACTCATATTAAAGACAAAAAGTTGACCTTGGTAAGGGACAAATGGATCCTTAAGAGACAGTCTATTCCATCACGGTGAAATGGAGAGCCCCCCATCTTTCAACAATACTATTAAGTTTCATCAAGGCTCATTACATGCTGACTCTATAATTTTTTGGTAAATGATGAAATTCCTCCCTTCAATCTCACAATATCACTATTTGTATCATCACATTTAAAACATTTTGTCGTTTTTTTATGTCTATTTATGCATGAGTATAGTTAACAGAAAAGTAATCAAGGTCAAATACATATTGTGTGCTATTCACCCCTCTGTTTTACACCATAATTATATGAATTGAAGTTATTCCAAACAAAAGTACACCAGTGAGGGACAAAGTAATTGAAATTGAGCAAGCAAGAGAGACAGCAGGGATGATGCATGCACGTGGCAGCATGCTAATATGATCCTGACCCAGCAGTCAATAAGGGAGGATAGCGAAACCTGATTCACAGAAATCCCACACCCCTGGTTACGTATTACATTTTCCTCTCTTTGCTGGTGTGATGTTCTGCTCCGGTATACTTCACTGGCTTGATTACCCAGGGTTGTCTAATCTATTCATTTTCTTTTCACATGTGCTACTAACCTCCAAATCACACCAAGAGGCCATAATAACATGTTTTTATTTCTTGCATTTATTCCATTAGCTACAATGGCAGAAAACGTGGATTTACTTTGCGAACAACCCTATTAAACATGTTGAAAAAGATGGAACCCACCAATGACACTCAAGGCAGTTCAATTCACATTAAAGTATGTACAAAATAAAGTGCAGCTTGGAAACTCAGTTTGTTCCGCCTACGGTTGTAACAAAACAGAAGACCAGTGATAACAATGTAGTTCTGGCCGGGATTTATTAGGGGCTTTTTTTATCAACATAACCATTTATTGATTTTCCATTGGGATTATTAAAACATATCTATTTAATACTAAATTCCCCTGTAAGTCATTAATTCACTCATCTCTTTCTCATCAAGATACTCCCCAGTGTGATAGGGCAAGTGTGTAATGCTTTCTGTGCTAAGACATACAAAAGACAAAAAGAATGAATGTACCATTTATAATTCAACCACTTATTAAAAAATATTATTGTGAACTTCAAAAAGTTGTAAAGAAACAGCTGCACCGGCAGATTCGTGTGGATGAGCAGCAAACAATCTATGCTGATATGGCAGCATTTCGGCTTAATAGTTTACCAGGTATAAAAATAACCTACACAGATTTTACGTCTAAATAAGTTTTTCATTGCTATTACATTCACATTTCTTCAGCCCCTCGTATCTATCTATATATCTATCCACCAAGCATATATATATATATATATATATATATATATATATATATATATATATATATATATAATAATCTACACACATAAACTTACATTATTTGAATGTATTCTGCACAGCCACGGAAGAATGTGCTCTATATGTCAAAATGTTGATAAGACCCTCCTAATACAAGCTGTCACCACCCTTGTAAGTGAATGGTTCTTGTCTGTCCAGCTGCCTGTTGACGTTGAGATTATGGTCTTTCATTAGGCATCAAGTGTACACTTCATGCCCAAACTGCCTGTTGTGTCACACAATTGCTTCACCCCTTGCTCTTCGATCCCGTCATCCACATTTACATCTGAGCTACCTGTCACCAGCTGGGACATAATTCTGCATTTTCTTTACCTCTCTCTCCTTTATTGAGGAATCTACCATAGTATGTGTTTCATTTATGGGCTTTACCAAAAAAAGTATGCTGCAGACCATGTTGAATAATGACCTGTTTTGCAATCTAAAAAGAGCTTCATTTTGTCCCCAACTCAGGTTTAAATTGAAGTGCTGTGTCTCATTTACTAAACATGGTGGCATTTGAATTAATAATCCATAAATTATGAAAAAACACTTGTACAAATGAAGAAAAATATCCAGCTTGATCAAAGTCAGCACAGAAACACACATTTCCAACTGATATTGGCCATAAAGGGAGTGAGGGATTTATTAATTAATTAATTATCCAAACCACTTATCCTGCTCTCAAGGTTGCAGGGGGCCGGTGCCTATCCTAGCTGTCTTTGGGGAAAAAAATGGGTCGATCTCAGGGCCCCATATTAAGACATACACCCATACACTTTCTCATCCAAACGTATGGGCAACTAAGAGATCCACTGGACCCACTGTATGTTTTGGAACAAGGGGAAAACAAGAGAAACACCAATCATTAATTCATTTATTATCTATCCTACTTATCCTCCACACATGGTAGTAGGTGACTGGAGCGTTTCCCAGTCATCATTGGGGGAGAGGCGTTGTGGGGGCGATACTGTATGGTTTGGAGACAGTGGCCCTGAACAAAAGACAGGGGGCTGAGCTGGAGGTAACAGAGATGAAGATGTTGAGGTTCTCTTTGGGAATGACAAGGATGGACAGGATCAGAAATGAGTCCATCAGGGGGACAGCTCATTTTAGATGTTTTGGAGAGAAGGTCAGAGAAGCCGGACTGAGATGGTTGGATCGTGTACAGAGGAGGGATGGGTACTAAATTGGAAGACGGATGCTGGAATGGGTGATGCCAGGCAGGAGGTCTGGAGGAAGACTGAAGAGAAGATTTATGGACATAGTGAGAGAGGATGTGAAGGTAGTTGGCGTGAGAGATGAGGATACAGAGAATAGGGTTAGATGAAGAAGGTTGATTCGCTGTGGTGACCCCTGAAAGGAAAAGCCAAAAGGAAAAGAAGAATCATCAAAGAGAGAGAGAGACAGACAGAGAGAGAAAGGAGAGAGACTGATTATTCTGACCAATATAAAACCTAATTTGAACAATTTGTAAATTGTAAAAAATGTATACTAACACGTACAAAATATATCATTGTTTGGCCGAACCCCTTTGGGCCCTGGTGGATAGTTTCACCATTTTTTTCCCAAAGAAAACTGATCTCTCATCATTTCACTGATTGGCTCTACGGATTCTGGGATTTGCAGCTTTGACTTATGTTTGCTTCCATCTTTTGTAAGTCAGATGCAGTATTTGCAAACAACTACATATATTATTACCCCAAAAAATCAATTTTCTGTTTTTAGTTTTTCAAAGACAATGGCAGAAGCACTATTGTGGAAGCAAAGCTCTCTGCGTAAAGTTCACAGACAGTGCATCACACATTTCAGAGGAAGCTGTCACACAGTTGTAAAAACACACACGGTCTCAGAAACATGTAGATTTGTAGACATGTTAGATATAGCAGGAGAGGAAATTTACACGAAGCCTAGAGGCCCATCAAGCCATTTCTTACAAACAAAACACACACATTTAGCTCAGAAATGTATTTTCTTTCTATGAGGAATGCAAAACTGGAAAACAGGATATTGAAATAATAATTTCGATTTGAAATTGGGGGAAGAAAAAAGAAACAATTTAACTTTAGAAATATCCTTATCCATGATAGAAGCACAACCCATGAGGGAAAATGATCAAAATAAGTATGTGCAGATGAATTCTTTCACCAATGAAGCACTCCCCGTGGGACTTAAAGTCACACTAGAGATTGATCAGAATTGCCGCACTGCTAAAATGCATCACAAATGGATCAGTTGGAAATGAGGGGTTCATTTTGTAACCAAGGAGACGTAGATAAAAATGGTGCAGATGTAAAGCCCATGATCAATCCAACATCTGCATCTTGTCAAATTGCAAAGTAGAGTGCTTCAATCAAATGTGCATCAAATCATTTTTGCAATCCACAAGTATCGTCGTACAATGATCTTCAGAGATCAAGTTTTATTGTGTTTTTTTAACCATTGAAAAAGCCATTCTGAGAAAGTCTTCATTTTGGATATTGTTTTCTAGATACGAGACTTTTGAAAAAAATGGTTTCTGTGATGATGATGAGTAAACTTATTTCAGTTACTGTAATTGTCCTGTACCTCTCTAAAACAAGAGTCCATTTATGAGGCAAGTCCACTATTTTTTCCTGGAATATATTGGCAAACCATCTAAAGACTTGCTAAGCTTCTTAGATCATATTACCAACTGATAGGAATATATTAATGGTCTTTTAATCTCTTTTCTGTACATACTCAACACTGGTTTCACTTATCCTGTATATGAAGCAAAGTTTGAAGGGCAGCAGGCACAGTTATTGTCAGATGTCATTGCTTTTCCAAAAAAAAGTGTTCTTTCATGAAGAAGCACAAGATTCAATTATGATTGAGGATAATCTTTAGATGTTAATATTTTCTACTCTGGACTGGCATGCTATAGAGCTACATCACAGTGTAGTCATGCAGTGCTGTGACCTACTGCAATGAGAGGAAAAAAAGAAGCTTCAAAATTAAAAAGGATCGACAAATATTTTTACCTGTTCAGCTACCTGTTCATCAAGGAGGTGAGAACATTATTTTCACACAGAGTCACAGAAATAGCCTCAAATATGGGGAAGCTTTGGAGAATGAGGAAGAAGGAGAGTTTTACAAAATATGAGGACTGTATTTCAGTCCAATTAGAATCAGACTGTGAATTTAAAAACATTGACCTGACTGTGAGAGAGCCCAAGTACCAGCCCATTAGTTGCCAGCCTGTCAGCAGTCAGCAAAAGGAGAAATGCATGTCAAAAGATGTTGAAATTGAATGCATTTCCGACATGGATGGCAATTGATAATTTGTGAGGCATCAATGGTTCCCAATAGGTTTTCTTTCAAGATGCAATACAGAAAATATATCCAGCCTGCATTGATTTGAAAGGGACATTTGGCAGAGATACAGAATGTGATGGGAAACAAGTATTCTCTATATATTTTTGATGGCAAAATCTAGAGAGTCTTTCATGAAACAGTCTCTCTGGAAAATATTAAGATTATTTCTGGGATCAACCACTAAAACAGCATGACGACAGGAGAGCTCAGCAGCAGAGAAAGCTGGGTGCAATTTGAACAGTGCAGAACAAGTGGATGCATCACCTTCCCGATAGTTTTTTTTTCATTTGGGAGGTTCCTTTGTCTCATGTTACCACTGATGAGCAGTATATACAATTTAAACATTATCATGTAAGGGATAGAAGCTGGGAAGAACCATTGAATAAGTTTTCCTTTACACAACGTAGAAATTCTGTTGACTCTGCAAATGACATAGCATTTTTGAGGGGGCAAGCCTGAACAGGAGTTCCTAAAGGTGATGCTGACACTGGTTTAAAAACAAACAAACAAACAAACAAACAAACAAACAAACAAACAAACAAAAACATTAAGAAAGATAAACAGGCCTAAACTGTTTGCACCAGTTAACTAGCAAATCAACAATATACTCTGGAAAAAGAAATCAATCAGTGCAGCTGTATTTAAAGGCCCACTAATGCAGTGGGCCCATGGGTGACTTAACATAAACCTGAACAAAGGCTACAATAAGACTTGACTTATCATCCCTTGCTGGTGCCCCCAGACTTGCTGTGGGCAAAATATGTATGATGAGCATGTTTGCTTCCTTGATGGTCTTGTTGTGTCACACAGTAATTTCACTGCTGCTGAAATGGTGGACCTTCTGTACTACTTTTTAGAGCATGCACTTCAAACACTGACTGCTGAAATGAAAACAACTTGCTTTTCCTAGGAGACGCATGTCAGAATACGATGTAATTGTAAACTAATGTCAACTAATTGCACAGCCTAAACCTTCAACACAGGAGTAAAATCAGCTACTCGTGACTGTAATAAAATCTTTCACACAAATATGCAATGATGTATTCAAATCAGTCTTAACATATTAATGGGTGAACATTTTACTTCAAAATAGTTTATTAGGCCATAGTGGCAAATTGTTAACGTTAAAGGATTTATTAAGTTAAATGTTCATAGTTTAACTCACTCCCTGAGATTTTCCAGCAACCAGTCATTGTGGTTGTATGTCATTGGTCGTTGAAAATATAAATCACATGACAAATGGCGAAAAAAAAGGTTCCCTCATGTTGAAACAGAAGACTGACAATTTAAACAAGAAAATAGCCATATTCGGCTATAGAGTTGTAGAGTTTGCACATCTGCAGCGGGTGCACCTGGGCTAGCATTTCTTGAAATGAGCAGCTGTAGGTTGCAACAGACAAAAGGGCCATGGCTTGTTTCTACTTTCTAATTATCAGTGTAAGAGATTGGTGGTTATGTGCTAAGATGCTACCTTCCATCTCATTGAAAACTTAAGGCAAAAAAGGAACAAATAATGTTTTTCATCTGTTTACTGAGAGAACATGAATATGAGAACACGAGCTCAGTGGAACATTGTATCATAAGGAGACATCAGCAGGGTCTTCATGGCAGGTCATGCAGTAAGATGAATTTAATCACTTTTTTATGAAGGATAATATAGCGTTTATATGAAATGAGTGAAATATATAATTAAATAAATATGTAATATAACTACTTTTCTTTAGCTTTTTAATTCTGTTGAATAACAAAAAAGAAAATCCTTTTTTTTTTAAAGTTCTCTATTAATAAGAGGACTAATGCAGGCTGTACCCAAATCCAGCTGGATGATTACCCTAACTTTGTTAATAGGACAAAGTGACCCTTCCCTCATTACTACTCCAGAGATGGAAAAACAACTCCAGAACATCAAAATTATAAAAGGTTCGGCCTGGTTTTCTGTTCAAACTCTGCAAAGTCAGATAGACCCCTGATTATGACTGATGAGACCATATTTTGCTCTTGTTATTTCATTTTTTTTTCCAAATAATCTTTACTACAATCATTGAGCGAGGCATAGAAGATAACACCCAAACTTTTGAAATTTTGATCATGAAAGGTAGTTATATTGGTTGAATGAATGAATTAATAAATCAATAAGCAATTAAATAAACCCAAATATCCATTGTAATATTTGTGTGTGTGTGTATCTTTAGGAGTAGAAAAAATTGGGCCTAAAAGCTTTTATGACTTTAAAATGTAAAGGTTTAAGATAAATGTGGAGTTGGACTTTCATTTTTTTGTGAAATGTTCAAAAAAATGTGTTAAATATCTGTCTGAATTTTTTGGCATTTCATCCAGAAAAGCATTTGAGAAGTCACACGATGATGCAGGTTGTGAAAGCCCGGTTGACAGTCTCTGTTTTGGTTCAATCCGTTATTGTTTGATGGGGTTGAGGTCAGGGCACTGTGCTGGTAAGTAAGGGAATTCCTAACTAACACCAAACTCACCCAACCATATCACAATGGACCTTACTTTGTGTGTGTGCTCAGGGGCACAGTGATGTGGAATAGAATAGGGCTGTTTAAAAAACAGTATAAAAGAATGTGTGTGTGTGTGTGTGCGCGTGTGTGTGTGTGTGTGTGTGTGTGTGTGTGTGTGTGTGTGTGTGTGTGTGTGTGTGTGTGTGTGTGTGTGTGTGTGTGTGTTTGTGTGTGAGTGAGTGTTTTTATATTGG